>NWSH02000162.1:5952486-5966553 GCA_002382865.2 Heliothis virescens | reverse complement strand
GGTTTTTTTTGGATACCAGTTTAGATTGAAGCAATTAACTATGAAGACTGGAAGTCTGCGCATGTTTTTGTTTCGCATATTAGAATCCTACTACTATTATAAATGTGCAAGTTTGTGAGGTTCTATGTACAGACAACAGCAGGTCAACGTATGCGAATCCGTAAAATTTTACCAATCGAACATTAACCTACCTCCATTGTGATAAGGTTGAAAATAGATTGCAGAAATTTGACAGATTGTAGTAACTTGATGTGCTATCGTCTGTACATCAAGTTACCACAATCTGTCAAATTTCTGCAATGGATTTTCAACCTTACCACAACAGTGGGTAGGTTAATATTAGATTGGTAAAATTTGACAGATTCGTATACGTTGAACTGCTGTCGTCTCTTTCACGCAAAAACTACTGGACGGATTTCGATGAGACTTGACAGTTTTTCCCTCGGGGAGCTAGTGTTACTATAAATCGTACTCATGTATATTAAATCAATGCCATTTAGTTACGCCATATAAGATAACCATGTCAGAATAGAACATCTTTGAAGCTCAGAAGCAGTATGACAATTTACACGAACGTTATATTATAACTACCATGTAGTTGTCACAGGCCATTATTCGGCATTAGCTGTTAACTACATTATTTACAGTTTATGTCGCTCATAATTTTAACTGCAGCCTGTTAAACAAAATATATCCGACTATAATAATGTAGTTAAATAGAACTCTCGGCTTTATTTATGCGCTTCGTGTCCTATTTGGGTGGAGTTATATCTAGTTTAAATGGTTATAGGCGAAGTTGTGTTGATAGGGTTGAAGCCGAATAAGCGGTTGTTGGTTATTTTTGGTAAGATTTTTAATATGTGCTGCGTTTTTTAGGGTTCCGTACCCAAAGGGTAAAACGGGACCCTATTACTAAGACTTCGTTGTCTGTCTGTCTTCACGCTGTATCTCACTAACCGTGATAGCTAGAAAGCACATCACAAATGATGTATTTCCGTTGCCGCTATAACAACAAATACTAAAAATGAATAAAAAAAAATTATTACAATTTGGGGGATGGGGTACAGAACCCTTCATGCGCGAGTCCAACTCGGACTTGGCCGGTTTTTAGACAGTTTTTACGGACCGTATTATATTAGAAGAATTGTGTCCAAACTACATTTTTACTTTAAAAGTAAGGGGAAAATAATTAAAAATAACGGCAGTACCTACCTATATAGCAACAGTGAGCTTCACATTTCACTAATCCGATTCAACCATACACAGTGGACCATTACAATAAAATTTTATGGACAAAATAAAATTGTCTCTTGAATTTTTAATAAAATCACAATGGTATATGAGTGGCAACGTGTACTGGTTTTAAACACCATGCAATGAGATGCCATGGTTTTATTGTGGGTGAAAAATTTTTGCCTTACGCGCCGAGTATGTTAAGGAGGTCATTGAACCATTGTTTCGGAGATTTGGCCTGCTTTTTCGAGATATATGGTGAGTATTCAGATACAAGATAAGTATAAGGATATTTTATACGTAGATTTAAGATAAAGTTGTTGAAAACTTGCATATGAATTCCTTTTCTAAGATTTTGTGTAAGATTTCGCGATATGTGTAAGTTTTTTAAATATTTTGGCTTGCAAAACAAGAGGTGTTGTTACAACGAGGTTTTTCGAGGCAACTTTCAACAGTACACAATTCCTAAAATTAGTTCAACCGGCGAGTTCGTTTTTGATGTTCCAATTTTAGGTGTTCAATTTCGAGCTGCCTACTCAAAACTTTCCTCGGCACTGCCAATAAGCCCCAACCAAATTGTTCCGCAAAAACAGGCTACATTTTCTTTTGCATATATGTCAAACTGAGTTTTGGTAAAGCTAAACATGGACTTGGAAATCAGGTTGCCTACATTAAGGTCAAAAATAAGTATACCTCAGAATATGCTCAGTATAATATTAGGGTAGAAACAAATACACAAAACAAAAGTATGGTTAAATGGATCAGTGTGTTGATGTCATTAGAAGCTAATGTGATTACAGTAAATTGTATCACGACATACGAGGAAGTCGGAATAACAGGATATGAGATATTATGATGTGTTATGTGGGCACTGACTTGACAGACTTACAAACGTGTCGATTGGTTATACGATATAATAAAAACGAATGGGAATCATATAGAATCGGATAGATTTACTACTTTTGATATTTGTTTTATTTTATGAAGTTACACGATACTGGTTTACGTTTTGTAATAAAACACTGAAACAAAACGAAAATGTTCACTAAAACATTAGTATATTAAACAATTAAAGAACTTAAGAAGAAATATAAAACAAAATCCAAATCATATATCTCTTAAAACATTCGAAATATACAGGTAAGACAAGCATTAATGGATTTAACGACACACCGATTCCGATAACGTTATTAAATAAGACTCCCGGTATAAATAACCCTATCTGCCGGTCGTAAAACTGCCGAATTTGGCCGTAACCTCGCGTGTTCGGACGTTTTTAAAGCCAGAATAACTTGAGATTCATTCCACACCAACATCTTAAAAAGACACCAAAAACCATCCACCATTTACTTTCGCAATGTTTTCCCCTCAAAATAAGGCTGTAACGTTTCTTTTAAACGCAACTGCAATTTAAAGGTTTCAAAGCAATATTTATTCGCATCAGCGATGCTAAAGACGTGTATGAAAGCATAAATCTACCGATCTCATGATACTAAACAGGACCAACTGGATATCTAGTTCCCAACTCGGATGCCTCACAAATCACAATAAGCGCTCTTCATTATCCGCATTTCAGTCTGGCGGGGCCCGTATCTATCGGAATGCGCCCACAAAGGAGTATCCATACCGACTTACCAAGTCGCTACACTTTGTCCAACCGGCTTCGGTTCAAACCAGTCCGCCTCGGGCCGGTCGCACACCTCCAAACGCAAAACGGCCTAAACACCAGTTGACTGACACTTAAATGCCACTTAGGAGTTCTCTCAAAATTTTATTGGTATTAAGTAGCCCAAAGTTTTTTCTCCGCGATCAGTAGGCTCGACACTATGTCTGTTGACCTCTCTCATTCATAGAAACAAAAGGTCGTTGGAAACCTCAAAGGTTTTGTTTCAATGCTTCGTATTTCATTATCTCCTCAGACTAGTTAGTGTAACTATGAAACTATGAAAAGTTTCTTAACAGCAGCCCAGTGTGCTCGGACGCGGTTCATTAAAGAGAATACAGTTGATAATCGCTCGTCGCCCGGTGGCACTTATGCTCGAATTGCGCGGACAAAATTCCAAGTAAAGCGACGGGATATTTTAACTCTCGTATACGCTATACAGTAATTACAGATGTGCCATCGAGGTAAATAGCCTGAGTTGCCTCTCACTCGCTCCTAACATCGACTCATTCCTGTCATTTGCTCTTTGAAGAACACTTTATTCCAGTAAATATTGAGGGGCTCGCCGGCTACATTTGTGGTAGATCCTTTTATGAGATTACACCAACCAATGACCATTATGTTCGATGCTAATAGCTTATACCTAGCAATTTCTGTAATAATACGGCTTCGGAGAAGATTTCGATTGCTTTGGATCTTACGAACCGGAGTTACATAATTTAATGTCTTTATCATAAAATCTAGTTTTATCCGTTAATAAATTACGATTAACATATCAAGAAATCATGAATTATTTGTTTAACAAAATGTTATGAGTTGACAACATATTAAACTTATTTGTCAGGCAGGTCGTTATGTTTACTTAATTAGGCAGTTAATGTCACATCTATATTCCGTAATTCCGCTTTAAATTGTTTCCATTTCAGTGTTAAATATTGCAGCAATTTAAACTAAGCGTTATTTAGGTCAAAATATAAAGGTAGCAAGTAAAATTAGTCTTTAGTGAGTCTCATTCGTGTCGCCTGTGATGTATGCCGAAGATATGAGATGGCTCAACAAAGAAGTCCCGCGCCTCACGTATATTCCATTTTTCTGAAATATAAACCTCCTGAAAAGGCGCCCGTAGGAAAATAGTAATTACAAGTTCTCCTTTCTCGCGGCGTGCCATTGTGTCTCGGCCACAATGCAGAGGAATCTTTTTGTCCGCGCTATCGGCTGTTTGCACCCACAGTGCGCCGGTAGCAAGGAGACATATATTTAGACGTTTCCAGACCCACTTGTCGTTTATTGACTTGATTTTTGGGCAAAAATATTGGTGAACGAATGAAAACGCTTTTGGCTTGGCGATAATATAAAATTTTCACCGAAAGCATAAATCAAGTTTTCATAAAATCAATTCAATTTCCCGTTCATTAAAATCGCACCTTGAGTCCAATTATTTCTATAGATCCTTTGTTATATAATCAGGTGTCCCAGACCATTGCAAGTCCGCCTTTGTTACTTTATCGGGCGCCTGCATTTTCTTCTCAAAGTGACATTATTCAAATATAATTAAAACTCGGCGTACATTAACGGCTAACGTTTGGGTATACCGTTTATTTTATCTACTAAGCTGAAAATTCTTAAGAAACTTTCTTGAGCGAACTCGAACAATTCAGAACAAGCAGTTTTATTAACGCAACTTGTTCTCTTGTTTAATCATTCACGTGTAGAAGTTTCCAAATAAATTTCGTACAGAGTAGCCAAAGTAATTTAGTTAGAGTGCCTTAGGTAAACCTATGTGTACCGTGAGGCAACTTCGACCCCCAAATTACCAGCACCTGCAAAATTATTTTGTCTAAACATAGCTAATGGTTCGGACCACTGTGCAATTGAATTATAGAAACCTGAGTCAATAATGATATCAGAGACGTTGGAGCCAAATTAGAGAGCATGTAATTTGTACAAATTAGTAGGTATATATGCGCTGCGGTGTACAATTAATAACTTCAATACGTAATAACTTAATAATTGACTTGTAATGTTATGCTCAATGATGATTGATAGATAATAATAATAGTTTTTAGTATTACTCATACTTCCTTATGTTTTCACACTTTTTATACGCTAAAAAACGTTGTTTCTATTTCCAAAACGAGTTCAATTTTGATTGCTTTTTTTCTACAAACCCAATTCCACAAACACACCAATAGATATAAAATGATCTCATCCTTCTCGAAGAGCAATTTTGTCCACCCTAGCGCAATGTGTCCCACTGTGCTGAATCGATAAAGGAACAAAGAGCCCATTGTTGATATATCGAATATATCGGAGTGTGGGGCTTGTACATCGATAGCTTAGTTCGCACTAATGCCTGCACAGGGTTTAGCACTGATATTTGTCCAGTAAAATGATGTGCTTTATTCTGATATTACACAGGAGACTAATTAAATTCAGTAATTTTCAAAGCTGATGTATTGCGGTATGCAAATCTCAAAAGACCTTTGTGTCAAAAATCATTTTCCAAAAAATATATTTTTTTACTATTTCTGTGCATATTTACACTGAATAAGTTATGAAGACTATTCTACTTATTAAATCCTGATCCCTAAGAGGTATCTTGAGACATACTTAAGTTTACAAAGAGGGTGTGAATAATGGATGAAAAATGATTTATGTATTTAAAAATAGTCCAATGACTTATGAGTATATCAAGCTTAAAATAACGTATTTTTTTGTTAAATTGGCAATAAGTCTCGCTACTTATTAATAACTGATCACTACGCGATTTAACTGCCAATCGGTAAAGTATTATTTTGCTTCAAATTTTTAAATTACATCATAGATTTTAAAGCGAAACTTAACCCTGTAAACCAATTTACTCAGAGCAAAAAATTAAGCAATTCCCAGATCCTGGCAAGTTTATTGGGCTCTCATTGGACTAAACGTTGATAAGCAAATCGCCTCACACCTGAGCACCTTGATCTTCGATCATGCTCCTAAAACATCAATTTTGTTCAAGAGGAACGCTTCGGTAAATTCGTTTTAACACCCCCAGGAGTAATTTACATCTTCTTATCTGTAATAGCGCAGGAGGGGTTTTTTTAGGGTTCCGTATAAGAAGGACCCTTAGTTCCTGTCTACTACTGTGTGCAGCTTATTTCCTGCTTAAAACTTTATGGTTTTTTATTGAGGTTTAAAGAGGGGAGCTCTGCCCTGCGGCGAGTCGTCATAATTCATGATGTAGTAAATTGTAAATGGAAAAAGTGGTTTTTAAGCCAGAAAATTCTTGAATAAATTTGGACTAAGTTTTTAAGATTTTGTTATGGCTTCGTAAATATTACCATTGCTATCAATATGTTTGTTTTCAATACCTTTTGTTATAAGTAAATTATTTCTTGGTATAAAACTCAAACAATACATAATGTTGTAACAATATTTACTGCTAATCTATTCAAGTATTCTTCGCGTTAAAATATTAACATAGAATACATAAAGAACAGGAATATTCAATGAAGTATTCAAATTCTACAAACGCCACATTTGACTACATACCTCACCTCTTTTATAATTACCTACAATTAATAAATATTACATACAGAACCACGGATCAAGCAGTGGTGTACATACTTAATTTTTTACACAGCCATTGGAAGCACTTTGATAGCGCTATGATAGATACAGCGAGGGTGGCGGTGACACCTGGCGAACCATTGTGCATAGATAGACGACTTCTGTGTTTAATGATGCTATATTTTATCGCTCCTCCACGTCGTAGCTTGCAGTGGTTGAAAAACTTAAACTGTTTTACTTAGTGTGATTTATGTTGCATTTTGTAAGCTCACTGGCTTCTGTCAGCGGCTTCGCCCGCATAACACTTAAAATCCCGTTTTTTTCCCGTTTCCGTGGGAATTTCGAGAAATCCTTTCTTATCACACGTGAGAGTCTTAAAATGAACTTCTATGCAAAATTTTAGCTTTATAGGTTCACGGGTTTGGGCCCTGCGTTGATGAGTCAGGACTTTAATTTTTATACAATATGTAATGATTACCCCGTCAGACTCATAATGGTAATTTAGGTTAGGCAATCACGACACCAAATAAAATACAAAACTTTATAGATTCATCATAGCAACAATAATAATGAATTTTGAAGTACCTATTTTTTGTCTCAAAAGTGCTAAAATTTCCCCTAAACTAGGCAAATTTTAAAAAAGCGACAGCATCGATTTCTTTGGTATTTATTTATTACTGTTGAGGCTATTGTGTTTTTATTAAACGGTTATTTATTTAGGTCACCCCGTTTGTTTTGTTCGTGCGTCAAATCTAGTAAGTGAAATTTCACCCTCTTCCCGTCAACCGATTGATCTGAAATTTGGTATACGCCTTTGATTCTGGTGACAATAGAATTATGTATATTCAATAATATTGTGCATCCAAGATGGCCGCCGCTACAATATGGCGGACAACTTACTTTTTTTAATTCCATCAATATGGATATCAAATGAAAGGGCTTGTTAAGTAGAATACAGTGCAGTATACAAAATCAAAATCCAAGATGGCCGCCGCTACAATAACGCGGACAACTTACTTTTTTTTAACCCTTCAATATGGATATCAAATGAAAGGGCTTGTTAAGTAGAATACAGTGCAGTATACAAAATCAAAATCCAAGATGGCCGCCGCTACAATATAATTATATTGGACTGCAATAAACTAACGGGCAAGAAACCTTGCAATAATGAGGCTCTTCACGAATTAAATAGCATGAGAAATAAAAACTAAAAACTTAAAAATAAAAAAGGTAAAAAAAAATCGTGGGGCACATTTTAACTGACGATTATAAAATATTGCACGTGCCCCACGATTTTATTTTAGTGTAAGTGCTAATCACCTTGCATATGTTACGTTTTTTTTTACTCATTTTAGCTTTTACAGTAGCATCCTGGTCTGAACTTGATTTTGGATATGCCATTACCATAAAGTCTTAACTTAAAAAGTTTTCCTTCTTACCTTTTTATTAGCTTATGACCGCAAGTGCCGGCCCTCGATACAGCAAATCTCGCCGCTACCTGTTCAAGAGCTGCACGCGGCTCTTAGTGACGAATATCGCGCGTTAATAATCAGCTAGGCACTTTACTAGGAGCACGCACTTTGTTGCGACTTATAATCGATTATGTTATCGATATGTATCATTATTGGTGTTGAAGTAACTTGAAATATATTTAATGAGACTACGAGTATTACACACTATACGACATATGGTTTGATCCGCAGTCTGGTGAATTTGATACATCAGGAAAAAACTGATCCACTCATAAAAGTGTTAGACACGACATTAACTTTACAAGTAACGCAATCCGTTATCCCCGTCTAATTATTTTTAGTTATGCAATTTACAATTCGTGTCTAGCACACTGTTAAATTAATAATATTTGCAGGTCCACCCCCTATGTACGACATATTTTCTCTGACTTCATCGTATGACGCGACATTTATTTGCATATAATTTAAAGAGTTACGTCTCTAGTCAAACGGCACCGCGGTATTGTATTTTACAATTATTTGGTTCTGACCTCTCGACGTCCATTCCGGCTCAGGACGAGACCCCTCCTGACTATTCATATGATTTATGTATTTTAATGGAATTCTTTACAGTTCTTTTGAGCGGCGCTACACGGCCTTTTCTTGACCTATATTCTTACTCCCATCAGAGGTGTCTAATATGTACGACTTACCGAACGGTAGTACATAATGCTGACTGGTACTGGGTCCTAGGATACCAATTCGTTCATGGGACAGACGGCGGTCTTCTTATCCTATGTAGTCATTTGTTAATAGAATAGAAGGCAACGAAACATCTGCTTTTCAATCTCTTCGTTTGTTGACTTTTTCACCACGTACAAGTTTCAATGAACCCGCTGTGTATGAGTATATTGATAGAAGTAATAGGATAAGAGTATCTAGCGGTTAACGCTGTCTTATTCGTGTGCAAATAGTGAACAACGAGTGCGCGCAACCAGATGTAGGCAGAATAATCTAGATAGTCACGGTTACGACAACCACTCGAAGCCATTGCTTTGACTGGAAGAATCAGACCGTCCCTCTGTCTAGTCCGTGTATCGATAAGTTCGATGACATGAAGTTTTACGACTGCAGCACTAATGTTCGCCGTAAAATTCTCTGTTCGTTTTTTTTATCGTAGTCTATTTATTTAGCAGTTTATAATATGTCACCGATGGCGTTTCATCGCACACGCGCTTCCTGAGAGATATCTTTCTAGACTCATCGCTGTGACTTCAATAGTTGGGCAAATCTTTTTTCGGCAAGGAATGCCGGTGTCCACTAACTGTAGCAATAAATCTACGTGACGGGAGCCGCATCAATTATCTGATTTACCCCTTTAGACGGGCTGTTATGTTGTCTGTTATGTGCTCCCTCCTCCTTAATGGACAGCAACGAATATTTGGATATAAGAAATTATTGACATCTATATATCCATCTTAGAACGACTTCGAAACACGTCGCATCAGGTGAGAAGCGTGTCTTTGGCTCTTATGTTGCTACTCCCTTCGTCAAAACATAGGCCAATGTTGGATGGACACTTTTGATCGCTGTTTGCCTCGTTGGGTTCTTGTCTCTCTTTGACTCGTCTCGTCATCGCGGCCACTGCAGGAGAAGCTGTCAACGCCTCGGTCACTGGCTATCGTGCAGCGCAGTGCGGGCCGTTCAATTTACGGCATAGCGAGCATTCAAAGACGTATACCGTCGTACACTCTCTCGCTTATTTCAGGCGTTCAGCCGTACTGAACAATCTGTTGGCACGTAGACGATGGCAAGCGACCGACGGATGTCGGCTATTTCCTAGGAGTATGGATAGGAGCTTTGTGTTGGGCGTCGACCTAGACGCGAACAACTCGTTCCTGCGCCACCAACCTTCAGAACTACGTAGTATGTGTGGCTTTGCGCTGACAACGCAGAGAACCTAGAGGCAGCGCAATATGTAGCTTATCATCTGGCTCATGTATGCAGTGGCGGCGCTAGACCAAACATATTGTCGTCCACGACAATTAACAGTCGCTGAGGCACCCCGATTAATTAGTCGTTAAGGAGAGGCACGACACCCTACCAGATTATATTTTATTTTGAAATAACAATCATGAACATCACATTTTATTGAAGCATATAAAAAAGTGAAAAGATGATATGCGCGAGCAACAGAGAGAACCGAATTATTTCAGATACCGACGTTTGTACTTTAGCTATGAGAACGCGATGTGCTAATTCGCGGCGGCGGCTGTCCCAAAATTTACTCGGCGGCACGTGGAGTGAGCCGAGCGTACGGTACCGCAGGACCATAATGCCATTCCGAATCTATGCACCCATTAATCCTTATTCAGCTAATTCGGTTCTCTTATTTAAGGGCAGATCGCGTAGTCAACGAAAAACACATAAACAATAAGCAGGAATGGTTGTAATGAGCAGTCAGGATTTAAGGAGTGAACCACTAATGTTGCTGAACCATTAGATTTCAGGGAGAATGCGTCTACATTAGGTTGAAATGGTAAGACTGCTTGTCCTGTATCGTTTACATTGGCCAAAAAAAGGAGTGAATAAGATGAAAAAGACATACTGCATGTACAGCATGGGACCGCAGAAATAAATTTTAGAAGAGAACAATTGTGTGGTGTCAAAACAGACACATAAGTTACTATCGAGGAGTATGCTGTCTATTTAAGAGAAGTATTGAATGTGCCGGTACCGAAATGTATTGTGAGGCGAAACAGCGGCATCTCGGCATTGTTAATCGCATGTTGATGCGACGGACATGAGAGACCTCCATGCCTTTGTCGAAGCGCATCCGTTTTTTTGAACATGAACATGTGGAAATCGAATATGCGTAAACGCATTATCCAAAGAAACGCGAAATGGACGTGATTAGGTAGAATGCACAGTCGAATAGTCTATGATACTTCCAGGCGTGGATAAATGTTTCTTCAGTGACAGGCATATATGAATGCGTTATAGAGAAGTAATAAATAATGATGGAAAGGAAAGAAATAATTGAATACGTCAGCACTACAAACTCCAACTACAAATCCCCTACATCTCTCACAGTCTAGAAAAGAAAGAATGCATAGATAATAGTAGACATAATCCATGCCTTTCGCACGATGTCTTTGAGCGGAAATAACCCATGTAGCCTTATTTCAAGGATTTCATATCGCACAATATTTCAGTAAAAAAGTCTTGCACGCTAAACTGAAGAACATCAATCACCCGCAGGGCCAAATAATTCCATCTTCTATCTGTGGGAACGCTCCTCTCGTCTATCTTGTTACTCCCTACTCTCGCCTACTTCATTCAGCTTATGACTAAATGACCTCTTCGGTAAGATTTCTCTTCTGACTTCTTCACACTGCTTGTCCTCACCTCACTCCCCTTCTGGCCACAACTAGAACTATGCGGCGCACTACCGCGCCACTCCGCCAGATTAGGTCTCTGGCTGCACGTCCAACATGTGCGCTGATGACGGTTGCGTATACACCATCGCTGCACTCCGCGCCCCGCCCGCGTCGCATAGATACTCGGCGGTCGGAGGCGCAATTCAAGATTATATTACGTGCGTAACTCCGACGGACCGCGACCCAGCTGCAGGACGATACAATAACTTTGTAGATAAATAAAACACTGTCAGTACAATCAGTACTAATAAGGGTGCGAAAGCACTAGGGAACAAAGACGCCTGTAGAATTGTTTTGTCATTTTTAGGTCATAATTAAAATATAAGTTGAAATAAATACCTACCTATCTATTGTAAAGCTCGAAAGTTGCCGCCATCATAGCTGCAGCAATACTATTGTAATATAGATAATAGCGAAAGAGCGTAGCGAGCGGCGATTTTATACAGTTCGGGATCTAAAAATGCATCGCAAGAGGCGAAAACAAATAAATAAAGGTAGCTAGATTTTCGTGCAGAGGCACCTTCTCACAGGCTGCAGAACCTACTTTCGCAGAGCAATCTCTGTATGTTTGAGCCGTTTGAGGGGTTGCAAATTTGGACCGTGGGTCGTGCTCATCTTTGCACAAAATATCAGCGGCCTGTATGACCTTCGAGCGACCCAAGTCGTGCGTTCTTATTTCGCAACGGTTAAGACATTGCCATTCAACGTGCGAAATAGATGCCGCATTTTGGAGTACAATTACGAAGTGACGCATGAGGACGCAATTTTTGAATGCCGATAGTATTCGATTGAAGCTCTTTTAAGATCTTAAAATAGTAAATTCTCATGAATGTGCTCCACAAGGTATCAGCGATTACGCAGTTGTTGCCAGAATTGTTTTAGAATCACCAATATAATTATTAATTATTCCTTAAGTAATAGATATTTATCTAAACTTCTGCGAGAGTCGACCAAGAGAGTAAGTACTGGTTGGCGGGCGTCGGCCCGTTACTGGCGGCGTTGGCCGACGCATGATCCTAGACTCTGGATAAAATGCAATAGATTTATCGACATAATGACACAGTATAGTTATATTTGAGTACATTTCTATGGATATCTGTTGCGTATCTTTATCTAGATGAATCTCAGAAGTTCTACTAGCACTATATATATTTATTAAAACATTGCATGATCAATTATCTGATTTTCTAAGAACAGGTTTACCAGCCAGTAGTGCCATACTTCTAAAGAATTTGAAGCACAATCAAGAAGGACATATTACCATGACCGATGGATATGGTATCTGCATCTTTAACACATTACTTGTTTTTGGAACACGTATATGTAAGTTTAGGTATGACAGATGCGATATATATTTAGAATTCCCAACACTATCGTGTGAAGTTCTCGTAACTATCATATATTTGAATGTATCATCACAATTTGCCGATTCTATAGATGTTTTATGATTGCTTTTATAGTATTTATTGTTTAACTATTGCTCTGGTGGAATGGAGATGCGGGGATGGTATGCTTTGTTTTGTGAATTTCTTTTGTTTTCTATCTGTTTGTCGACCTACCCAGATGTTTTATTGAGTGTTAATTGGGTGGATAAAATATATATTTTTAACTAATGTTTTTCTAATAGGACATTAAATTCATGAAGATCGATTTTGGTTTGTTTAAAGCAAAAACAACTGAAAATATTTTTAATAAAACTTATTAGTTATCTAGATTATTTTGTTGATTAAATTATATAAGTTGTCCGGATAATTAATATTCCAGAATAAGTATTAACCGCATCAAACTAATAGATTTCAAGATATAAATTAACAAAAAAATAGCAGTAATTAATTAAAATAAATAAATAATATGAAGTTGGAAAGGCCTACATTGTTTATGGTTTTTCATAGGTTTTAGTAAGAGCACTGAAAAGAGTAAATAATCAATGATAGTTGCTATAATTTACTTTGTAAGTAAATTCTCATAACATTTATGATTTAATTCAATACACAACCTACAACACCATTGTTTTATATAATGTTTTCTAAAATTCATTAACATTGCAATATTGTCCGTTGTTTAAAAGGAATACATAATGATTCTATAGTGATTTTTAACACACATAACAACAAAAAAGAAAAAATGTTTACTGTCAACAAACAGAGCACATACGCAAATGCTTGTCTTTCTATAGATTTCAGTAACATGGAGGTCCTAATCCGTGATGTTAGAGTGGCCTAATCTAATCAGATCTTAAAAGAGATAAGCTGACCGTTCGGGCGACGACGCGCCGAACCACGACACGTAACTTTATAAAGACACGCGACTTTAATTTACTGTCCCTAGGCGCACTGTTGTCGTTTTCATAGCATTCTACATTTGCTATGTCATTAAAATTTGCATACTGCACATTTTATTGGGTAATGCTATCTATATCATAATATTTAAAGAGGAAACTTGTGTTTGGTTGTAATGCATATTGGACCGATTAAAATATTATTTCACCATGAAGTCATTATCACATTGAATGGCTATTTTATGGGTACGGGCAGTAATTCCCACGGGATGCCGAGTGACCGCTATGAGAACGTAGTCTGTTAGATAAAGTAGAATTACTACTTAACTTACTCTAAATACATAAAAAGATCAACGGAAAAATACCTGAAACAAACGAAACAATAAGTGTTGATACATAACATTATCAAACTAGAACATTTCCATTTCACCCGTGGAAACAATCATGTGC
>NWSH02000162.1:5900207-5952461 GCA_002382865.2 Heliothis virescens | reverse complement strand
TAATAACGAACTGGCTTATGATACGAAGTTGGTGAAATTGATACAATCCCGGCAAAAATAAACTTATCCAAAAAGTGTTAGACACGAATTAATATTACAAAGTAGACGCATCGTTATCGTACTAATTATTTAGTTATTAATTTAACAATTCGTTGGCACTGTTAAATTAATAATAATTTGACAGTCACACCTATGATACGAAATATTTTTGACTTCAATCGATATCGACAGCGACATTTATTTGAATAATATTTAAAGAGTTACGTCTCTAGTCAAAGGCACCGCCGGCTATTGTATTTTAAATTTATTTGGGTTCATGACCTTACGAAGTCATTACCCGGAAGACGATGACCCTTGAACCGTATTGCCATATGATTTTTGTAATTTAATGAATTATTTTTAAAGTTTTTTGAGGGGTAATTTTTGTTTACTAGTGTATAGACGAGGTAGTCATAAATGGAATCGTATCTGGGTCAGGACCAATACCTTCATGGGACAGACGGGGTTTTCTTTACATATTGTATGTATAGATAGAAGAAAATTGCTTTTAATTTTCGTTTATTTTTTGTGACTTTTTCCACGTAAAAGTCAATGAACCCGCTGTGTATGAGATATTGATAGAAAAGATAATAGATAAGAGATCTAGGGTTAACGTAATGTTATCGTGTGGCAAATGGTGACCACGAGTGGCTACCACGTGTAGGCAGATAACTAGATAAGTCACGTTACGACACACTGAAGTGCATTGATGACAGATACGACGTCCCTCTGTCTGTCCGTGTATCGATAGTTGTGAAGACAGTTTTAGACTGCGAATATGTTCGCGTAAAATTATAGTCTTTTTTTTTGTGTAAGTTTATATTAAGTTAAATAAGATTTATGGCCAGTTTCACAGGTCCCAGATAATTATCTAGATCAGCGGTCGGCAACCTTTTGGCAGGCAAGGGCCACTAGGTAGCAAAAAAACCTAACGGCGGGCCGCACTTGTCATATTAACCCTAGAAGCCGAGTGTTACTGTTGTTTTATGTGCATCTCACTTATGGAAGCACACCAATCTTTTGGATAAAATTATTGGACATAAATTATTATCCATCTTAGACGACCTTCGACAACCGAGCTAGGATGAGAAGTCGGGTCTTTGGCTCTTTGCACTCCCTTCGTCAAACATAGGCACCATGTTTGATGACACCACTTTTAGACTCGCTGTTTGCCTCCGTCTGGGTGCTCCTTGTTCTCTCTTTGCTCTCGTCATCGCTGCCACTGCAGAGAAGCTGTCAACAGCCTCGGTCACCATGGCCTGTCGTGCAGCCGCAGTGCGGGCCGTATACTACGGCATGCGAGCATCAACGACGTGATCCGTCGTACCCTTGTTATCTTCGGCGTTCCAGCCGTACTTGAACCAATCTGGTTGGCACGTGACGATGGCAAGAGACCAGACGGCATGTCGCTATTTCCTAGGAAGTTGGGTAGGACTTTAGTGTGGGACGCGACCTGCGTCGACACTCTTGCGCCAACCACGCTCCGAACTAGTGTTGTTGCTGGCTCTGCCGCTGCAACAAGCAGAGAAACCTCAAAGCAGCGCAAATATAGTAGTCTCATCGGCATCTGTAATGCAGTGGCGGCGCTAGACCAAATTTGTACGTCGGCGAAATTAAGTTCGCGAGGCCCCGCTTTTGCGTTAGGGGGCCTACCAATTTATAATTTTATTTTGATAATAATTGCACATTTTATGAAGCAAAGTAATAAAAGTGAAAAGATGAATGCGCGAGCGAAACGAGCCCGAAATTTTTTCCAGCTCGACGTGTAAACTTAGAGATATGAGCGCCGATGGCTAATTTCGCGCGGCGCGCGTGGTCCAAAAATTTACTCGGCGGCGGCGGCGCGCCGGCCGCGGTCCAAGCACTAAGTCCCTTCCAGTCTGCACCAACTTCAGTATCTCGGTTCACTTATTTAGGGCGATCGGAAAGTCAAGCACGAACTAACGCAGGATGGTTGAAATGGCGTCAGTTAAGGGAACCATGTGTGACCTTAAGCTTCAGGGGAAGGTCTACAAGGCAATGGTCAGACCTGCTGGTCCTGTATGCCTGGCCCACAAAAGGGGTGAATGAAAGACAATTGCATAGAAGCAGAGACGAGAATATTAAGAGGAATGTGTGGTGATCGAATGAGGAATGAGTATTTAAGAGGAAGTTTGAAGTGGCACCGGTAACCGAAAAATTGTGGGGAAACCGGCCTGCATGTTATGGGCATGTGATGCGGAGGAATGAGGATCATGTTTGAGGAATTTTGAAAATGAATGTGGATGGATATTGGTCGTCCAAAGAAACGATGGACGGATTGTGTGAAAGTCGATATGACTAGGAAGGATGTTACTTGTGAGATGGTAGATAGAAGAGTATGGAAGAAGAAATATGCTGCGTCGACACCCAAATAAATCTTATCCAAGATAAGATAGAAAGATGATGATTCGTTATCTAACAGCACTTTCGTGTCTTTCGGAATACCACTGTGCTTTCAGGTCAAATCCAGTAAAAGTTTGCACCGCTAACTGAAGAACTCATCCCCCCGCCAGGGCAAATCAATAATTTTATTCTGTGGAATGTTTTCTGTTATCAATCGATTACTGACCATTGATGCCATAAATGAAACTTTGGTGGTTTCTTTTGTTTAATTCATTCTTCAACCTCACTAATCTCATGGAACCGACATGGAGGCCAAGTGCAGACGCAGATAGTCGGACGCACAAGTGGCGGTGGACTGGTTTATACACATGATGCCACGCCGCGCGCGCGCACGTCCCGTACGGCGGCGGCGCGCCGGTCCAAAGTCACGGCGACGACGGCGCGCCGGCGCGGCGCTCATATCTAGTGTAAACGTCGAAAAGAAAAGGGTGCGAGCGGGGCGAATGTGATTTGTTTTGTCATTTTTAGGTCAAATCATTAAAAATATAATTTTGAAAATAAATCCTACCTACTCATATTGTAAAGCTGAAGTTGCCGCCATCATAAGCTGCAGGCAATATGTAATATGAATGCGCGAGCGTAGCGAGCGCGAAAATTTTTATCAGTTCGAGGATTAAACATGACTGGCGAAACGAAAATAAATAGGTAACTAGTTTTTCTGCGAGGCCACCTCAGGCCTCGCAGAAACCTACCTCGCAGAAGCCTACCTCTGTATGTTTGAGCCGTTTGAGGGGTTGAAACTCTCGGACCGTGGGGTCCGAATGCTCATCTTCTTGCCAACAAAATATCCAAGCGCCTGGATGACACTTCGCGTGACCCAAGCGCTGGTTTTCATTTCGCACAGCGGTTAAGCATTGCCATTCAACGTGGAAATGCTGCCAGCCTTTTGAGTACATTACCGAGTGACAGCGATGAGGACCAATTTTTTGATGCGCTGTATTCGATTTAAGCTCTTTAGTTAAAGTAAATTCTCTGATATACCACAGTATTGACGATACGGTTGCTTGCAGTTTGTTTATCCATTTATTTTGATATTATTAAGACATATTTACAAAACCTTCTCGGGCCGCAAGTAAGACGTTCGCGGGCCGCATGCGGCCCGCGGGCCGCGCGTTGCCGACCGCTGATCTAGATAGACGGAAAATGCCAATAGATTTATCCGACATAAAATGCCACAGAAATGTTAATTTTGACTACCTTTCTATGGAAATATCTGTCAGATACTTTATCTAGAACTCAGAAGTTCCTTAGCCCTTTATATTTTTTAAACAATTGCATGATAAAATTATTCTAGTTTTTTCTACAGAACAGGTTATACCAGCACTGTGCATTTAAGTTAAGACAACAAGGAGACATATTCCTATGACCGATGGATATTGCGTATTGTCATCTTTAAACAACTATACTTGTATTTTGAACACGTATATGTAAGTTTAGGTATGCAGATGGCAATATATTTTAAATTCCCAACCACGATCGTTCGTGTGTCCGCGTACCTATCTATAAATTTGCATGTACTCATCACAAATGCGATTTTCAGATGTTTTAATGATTGCTTTTATAGTTTTATTGTTTAACTATTGTCTGGTGAATGAGATGCGGGGATGAGTATTGCTTTGTTTTGTGAATTTCTTTTGTTTTCTATCTTTTGTCGACCTCCCAAGATGGTTTTATGAGTGTTAAAATGGTTGAAAAAATATATTTTTTTACTAATGTTTTTTTCAATAGGCACATGTAAATCTACTGAAGAATCGATTTTGAGTTTGGTTAAAGAAAAAACAACTGAAATATATATATATATATATATTAGTACTTAGATAGTTTTGTTGATATAATTATATAAAGTTGTCCGCGATAAAATTAATATTCAAACATAAGTTTACCCCTAAACTAATAGATTCAAGATATAAATTACAAAAACTCCAGTAATTAAATTAAAATAAATTGAATATTCATGAAAGTTGAGCCTACATTTTTATCCGATATTTTCAAGGTTCTTAGATGAAGCCTGAAATTAAATATCCATAGTAGGTATGCTTATTTTATTCCGTAAAGTAAAATTCTCATTTTTCATGTTCTTAATACAACCTACACCTTGTTCTCTATTTAATGTTCTCAAAATCTTAACTTGCAATCATCTGTCCTTTTAAAAGGACAAATAAATTTCTATGTGAATTTTAACACACAAACACAAAAAGCAAAATGTTTACTTCAACAAAACCACGCAAGCTGCTTCTATGCAAGTCAGGTAACATGTAGGTACCCTAATCCGGTTGTTAGAGTGGGCTTACAGATCTTAAAAGCAGATAAAGCTGACCGTTACGGGCCCGACACGGCGCCGAACCCACGTACCCACGTACTTTATAAAGACCACGCGACTTTAATTACTGTCCCTAGGCGCTGTTGTCCGTTTTATAGATTTATTTATTGTTTAAATTGATCTGTACATTTTTATTGGGTAAATGCTAATCTATACTAATATTATAAAGAGGAAAACTTTGTTTGGTTGTAATGTTTGGACCGATTTTAAATATTATTTCACCATTCGAAAGCTACATTATCCACGAGTGACATAGGCTATATTTTATCCGGGTACGGGCAGTAATTCCCACGGGATGCGAGTGAAACCGCGGGAAAACGGCTAGTTGTAAGATAAAAGTAGATTACTACTACTTACTCTAAACTCCATAAAAAGATCCAACCAGGAAAACATACCTGAAACAAAAACGAAAACAAATAAGTAGTTATACCAAACAATTATAAACTAGGAACATTCATTTCACCCCGGAAAACAAAACATTGCTTTAATCCCCAAATCCTCTCAAAAGCGTAGAGAAGCAACCCTTACAAAAAGACAATGCACAGTGTACCGAAATCGAAACGTCACTGGACAAAACGAAACACAAAAGTCCCTTGAGAGCGGCGACAGAAAAGTCCATTTTGACATGTATTAATGGTGGCTACACAGACGACATCAAGAGATAAATAGCTCTCAGCCATTAATGAGATAAAAAAACGTGACTAACATTATTTTCCGTTATTCTCTTGGTATTTAGTTCGGGGGATAATGAAGTATTTAGCTCATGTTTCGTATTGATTGTGGCTTGATTTAGACCACTGTGTTTGTAAGTTTTGTTGGTAGTTTTTTAATTTGTGGCAATTTAGGTCTTATTGTTGTTAAAAATCAATCCGTAGGCAACTATAACGGTTACCTCGATAAACATCAAGTGCATAACAGATATATACTTTTTTTTCTGTAGTTGCAAAATAAATCAATTCTTTTCTGCTAAGAGTCCATTTCAAAACCAAAACATTTGCCGAAAAGAAAAGTTAAAGCGGGCTACAAAAAAGTTTCTAATTTTAATTACAAATCCAAATAGCTTCAAGTTACGAAACAGACACTTAAAACTTGAAAGGGAAAGTAATCTACTTTAGTCTTAAACATTTTTTTTAATGTCACAAGGTCGTGGAAACCCTCGATTTCGCAACAAAGAACATCTATTGAGGCGAAATGTAATGGCAACACGATTTCTGCTATTAGAGGCTTTAGTAAAAAGTTTCTTTAGTTTTTGTCCACGATAACCGCGACTCTGTCCACTGGGGATTAGTTTTTGTAAGCTTTTTACATCATCTGTAGCTAATCTGAATGTTTTATTAACAGTACAAGATAGTTTCGCGAGATTTCGTTACGATAGAAGAACTTAGTTGTTTTTATTCAAAAAAGTATAAAACTTTTTTTGATCTGGTCGGTTAAGTTCGTAATGAATAATTACATAAAATAGGAAGTTGGGGAAAATTAAATCTTTTGACTCTGTCTGAAATTCCCACAGCCAATTTGGCAATCATTACGCCTTACCCACGCATACTTCCAAAAATGTGACAGAAGAATTATCCCCAAATAGCGAAAAAAAATAAAATGGAGGCTGTGAAAACACGGTCGCCCAATGTTTGGGTTGCACTTAAGCGGGGACAAAAAACCCTTGCATCCGGCGATCCTGCACACTGGCGAAAAAGCGGCCAAAAGACCAAACCAAATTTGGAAGCAAACATGTAAACAAATTGGACCAGTGGCCACGTTTCCCCTTATAAAAAGTGCAAACAAGTTGTTGGGAGTACGTTTTTTTTAATAATGTTTGCCCGATGTAATCGAATATCGCTAATTATGGCAGGCAAAAGAAAATATTTCAATATTAATTAATATAAATCAAGGAAACATTAATTTCGAATAAAAATATTCTTAAACAATTTTTTATTCTACAAACACCGTCATATAAAAACTATTATTAATTTTGAAATTAGAATACATGGACGCATCGACTGATATTTCAAAAGCAGAATCATATGACTGGCCATTACCACAGTCTATGTCCGAACTTTTTTAATCTGTTTTCGTTGCGTCCCTACCTTAGAGTATACATCTATAATAGAGTGCGTCTAACAGGGTACACTCCGGGTGCACAGGTGTGAACATGCGCGATTCTTCTTGTTACCCTCAATCAGTGTCAAAACAGTACCCGTCACTTCAAGTGACAGAGCAATATTTTATTTTATTTTAAAGTTAAAATGGTGAAATATACTGCGCAAAGCTGTAAAAAATATTCCAGCAAGCAAAATAAAAGATTAATATTTTTTTCAAGCAGTCATTACGTAGTATTTATTTAGTAATTGATTAATTCTCCAAAAAAAATAAGGGTCTGAAAGGGGGTTGCGGGAGACGCGGGGCGGGTCAGCATCACGCGTTGTCAGCGGC
Organism: Heliothis virescens; assembly: GCA_002382865.2. Taxonomy (NCBI): domain Eukaryota; kingdom Metazoa; phylum Arthropoda; class Insecta; order Lepidoptera; family Noctuidae; genus Heliothis; species Heliothis virescens. The sequence goes on along the minus strand of NWSH02000162.1, from coordinate 5,945,248 downwards.
CATTTTTCTAATTTCAAATTTCATTGGAACATAGCGTTGTACCATAAGTCGATTATTGGATACGATATGTTTTTATCGTGACTTCAAAAGTTGTTCACATTTTCAACCGAATTTAGAAAAGGCGGTTCTTACATTATTAGTTTGACTGTATGTATGTACGCGATTACCTCACGTTTGGCTGAATCGATTTTGATGCTGATTTGATGGTATTCAGCATAGTGTGTTCAGACTTAGGAGAAGGTTTTAGGTACAGACGCCAGCACATCAACCTACCTCAATCAGTCATATTTCATCAATAGATTTTCAACCTTACCACAAAAGTGGAAGGTTAATGTTCGATTGGTAAAATTTGACAGATTCGGGTAGGTTGACCTGCTGTCGTCTGTACCTAACTATAATAATAAAAAATAATTCCATTATATTCATAGTACTAATACTAATGTAGGTAGGTATTTGTGTAAAAGTCCTATCAAGATTGCTTAAACTTTTCCTGTAATGTTGTTCGACTACATATAACACAGTCAAAGTTTATAGCAAAAATATACTTATTCCGTTTACCTTTATATAAGTTCCTACTAAAATGGACTATAGGTATCATTACTCAACTCGCTATATTATTTTACAATATTATTATTAAACCAAAACAATAATTAAGTTACGTTGATGTTATAATTCTAATTATCGATATTCTTGCTGCATCTTAAGAACATCACTATCAAAGCGTTTTACCACAGATAACACAACTGCTCCCGTTCGGCACAAGGGAATTATGATGACATTATCACTCTATAGGTTACTAATGTATACTCTAAGGTCCCTACCATATAATTTGGTTGTAACAGGTGTCGGCCATTTTGTTAAAAAAACGCTTCGCTTCGTTTTTATTGAAATTAAAACAGAATTAGAGAAAATCGTTGGTTAACCGCAAATGTTTTGAAATAGCTCAGTTCGAGATTATTGGATGTATTATATCGTAGATACTGATTGCTTCATTCAGTATTGTTGGTAATAATATCAATAGTTTCATTGATACGTTCTTTTTGTTCGCGATATTTGATGAGCTATGAAGTTAGGTATTAGATGTTAGAAGTGCTTTGAACTTCGCGAAGGATTGTTTTGTGTGATGACTAGATTTTATTAGATGTAACTTGAATTGAAATGTATCAATTTATATTATTAGGTAAAAATAATGACTTTTTGTTTATGGCACGATTGCTTTATCTTTTTTCGTTTCTGTACAGACGACAGCAGGCCAACTTAACCGAATTTGTCAGATTTTACCAATCGAACATTAACCTTCCACTGTTGTGATAAGGTTGAAAATCTAACGAAGAAAGTAGGCGTGCTGGCGTGTGTTCTTAAAAATAAGTAGAGATTAATTTAACACTTTTTAAAACCATTAAAAAACAAGCATAAATAACTATCACCAACATAATAGAATACAATTCAAAACACTACAAAGGAGATCTTAAAAGAAGATGGACAATGAATGGAAGTGTTGAACTTTCAAAAAGTTTTCATTAAAAAGTTTTCGCGAACTTCCATTACTGCCATTCATTAAGGTCTAGACTGAAGTAGCGATCCTCTTAGCCTTGGGAAACGTAGCCTATGAGAAGTTTTTGTCTATTTTTTTTTCCTGAAATTGTTTCTGTTCGCACCTTGTGCAGTAGTTAGTGAGAATGAAGGGAAAGATTGCTATCGATGGATAAAAAATATTTTTGGGTGAATTTTGTTTATTTTTTTTATGAAGCCTGCTATATTTGAAGTGAAAACTTCTTTAGCAGCGCTAAAGACACTTATTGTATGGGGAAAAATATATAAACTCTTGACAGGTATCACGTGACCGACAGATTTGAAACCCGCAAGTCCGTAAGGAGTCCACAGGTAAGACATTCGACTTTCGCCCGTTCCCAATAACCTATCTAACTCTGGATTTGCTTACCAGAGATAGGAATTTGACATTACTTGTTGGGGCTAATGTCAAAATTCTATCTCTAGTAAGCAAATCCAGAGATAGACAGAATATTGATTTCCGCAGGTAGTTGTAACTTAATCCACATGAATACAAGAAAGTACCTACTAACTTAAGCACCTTTTTGCGATTAAGTAGGTAACTTAAAGGTAATGTAATAATAACGGTACCTTCCTATCTTTAATCTTACTTAGGAGATACTTAAATCTAACTTATTTATACTCTGTAATACAAACATAGTTTGAAAGGTAAAAAAATAAGAAAATCAGCTTTAGTAGAAAATGTCACACCCATCCATAAAATAACCGCAGAAAACATAGCGGAGTCTTATATACAATTAGCTTCCTTCAACGGTTTCACCCGTTTCTAAACGGAACTACATACTTCCCGTACCTGGATAAAAAGAAGCCTCTATGTTATTTTGATTTATTAGCTAACTATGTATATTACTGCCAAGTTTTATCAAAATCCGTCCATCAGATTCCGCGTAAGAGTAACAAACATACACCCTCATAAACTTTCGCATTATTTTTATATGATACTAGCCGTTTTCCCGCGGTTTCACTCGCATCCCGTGGGAATTACTGCCCTTACCCGGATAAAATATAGCCTATGTCACTCGTGGATAATGTAGCTTTCGAATGGTGAAAGAATTTTTAAAATCGGTCCAGTAGTTTTTGAGCCTATTCATTACAACCAAACAAACAAAGTTTTCCTCTTTATAATATTAGTATAGATTAGTACGATGTACACAGGCGGTTTATAATAGTGAAGTTTTATTAAGAAAATAGGTTGAATAAACGTAAATCTACGTCAAATATACAAAAACTTAACCCAAACCCACTTTACCTTTTCCACATCATTTTGATAAAGTAACAAATATCCAAAAATAGACCGGACACAATAACCCTAAAATACCTCCTCATATATCCATTTAGTATATTTATTATGCAGTAACGTACAACCCGAAGGAAATATCTCTAAAAACCTGCAAAGTGCGAGTCAGACTCGCGCACGAAGTGTTCCGTACCACTGTCGTTATGACATTAGTTGTTTGGAGCACGCCCGTAAAAATCACTATTGTTGTGTTATGGGAGGCTCTTAAATTTAATTCTAGTTTTCAGTATTTATGGTTTTAGCAGGCAACATTTGTGAAAATTTCCACAGTCTAGCTATTACGGTTCTTGAGATAGAACTTGGTGACTGAAGGACGGGCAAATGGACAACGAAGTCTTAGTAATAGGGTCGCGTTTTACCCTTTGGATACGGAACCCTAAAAATGAAGGACGGAGGTTTTAACTTATTCATAATGGTTTATTGTTAGCAATCAGGTTGGTTGTAAAGACGTATAATATATATATTTTTTGTTTACGAGTGTTGGCACCTGTTTAGTTCTTTTGTACTGAAGTAACGTTATTAGGGTTTATTTTTACATACATTCGCGTCAATAGACAACTTCCCACACTTGGATAAAAATCTGTAGATCTATATCCTTCATCGATAAATGGGGTATCTAACACTGGAAGAATTTTTCAAATCGGACTAGTAGTTGCTGAGATTAGCACGTTCAAACAGACAAATTCTTCTCTTCAGCTTTGGTATACTAATCCAGTTGTCCTATCCGCGGTTGATTCGTATAATAACATAGATAATTAGATGACTATAATTTGCTTTGTCTCAAAGTTTATTCCAATGGAAGCAGGCTTTGCTCAGATTAGGCACGTTACAAGTTAAAAAATAACAATTTAATAGGCAAGCTTATTCACGGTTATCAAAATGATTCATAGCAAAAAACAAATAAGGTCAGTTGTTTTCATAATTCTTAGCGAGTATAATTAGCATAGAAAATGTCAATTTCACGATAAACGACAAATTGTAGATTAACACGCAAAAAAACTGAACAAAAAATATTACGATTTCATTATATCTAAGTATTAAAACCGATTTCTGCAAACCTAATAAATTAATGTCGACATTATAATCAAAATTAGATCTTTTAAAGTTATTTATGATACTAGATTTGATAGAATAGATATCTATAATACGAATTCCTATTTATAAATGGATGGCAGTTGTAATTTTGACTAGTTGTGCCCGCTGATTCAGTCACCGATCTTCGCCACCGTATCATTTGCCCGTGAGTCTACCGTGCCGTGATCTGCATATACTATCTACAAGAGTAATATTAGGTATTTTGTCCGGTTACGTGTAAATTGGCAACGGAAATCCATCATTTGTGAAAATTTCAGCTTTCTAGCTATCACAGTTAATGAGATACAGCGTGGAGACAGACAGACAACGAAGTCTTAGTAATAGGGTCCCGTTTTACCCTTTGGGTACGGAACCCTAAAAACTACACAGCTTTACCAATTAGTGTACAATTTAGATAACAGTCGATCAAAAAACTAAACAAATTAAGTTTTTTAACGACGACAGACTATAAATAATGTCGTGGCACCATAAATGATGCTTAAGTATTAAAGCATTAAGTTTTGAATAGACCTTGATTTGCATTCAATAGTTTATCTTCGTAGTTTCGCCATGTAGGGCAGAGCTTTAAGTGTATAAAGTGACTGCTGTTTTTAGCTAGAATGAACCGAATTGGTAAGATTGATGGTTTATCTCGTAATGGTATCAAAATTCTCTGGTATTTTTTGGTTTGGAAAGTTTCAATACCACCTTAAAGATCGAGAGACCAGTAAGTATTGCTTGTATAGACACATGCATGTGCGAAAAAGTAAATCTATACTAATGTTATAAAGCTGAAGAGTTTGTTTGTTTGAACTCGCTAATCTCAGGACCTACTAGTCCGATTTGAAAAGGCTACTTTTATCTGGGTACGCGCAGTAGTTCCCACGGGAAAGCGGGTGAAACAGCTGGCAGAAGCTAGTTTGTTGTAAATATTTCTCAGATACAAACATTTCAAAACACACCTTTAGTGAACCGAAGGAAAATCTCAACATGAAAAAAAATAGAGATCAATAATTCCATGTCATTTTCATCCATATACAAAAACCAGCCTTCACGATTGAGTACCGTCATTAAAACAAGAGAAAAAAGATCTAGCAATAACATTCTGACGTTCTCAAATCAGTTGCGTAATTATTCGGAATTGGATAGGAATAATTAAATTACACCACTTCGGAAGTCAAGGACTTCAAGTGGACTTCAGAATTCCGACGTCCCTGTATTAACATTAATGGTGAGACTTCAGGAATTGTAAATTTTCTTCCGAAGTAAGTATTTTTCCAAGAGTCCCTCTTGTAATGATTTTGACGGAGTGCCACAGTTGGGAGACTGAATTGGAGTTAAACTTAATACAATAAAAATGTATTTATTATATTAATACTTCGGTTCATTTCTTTGGTTTTTAATTTGACGCATACCTAGATAAAAAGGGATCTATAGTTTCTTTAATGTAATATTTTGTCTAAGTTACGGTAGCTGGATAGTGTTGGCTAACCTTTTCTAAATAATATTGTATGTTTAGTCATAAAACATTAAATTATAAAAGTATATTAGGTTAAATACTTAGATCTTTCTAATATTTTCGGAAAGAAAATTGTAAGGCCAACCTTTTGAAAAGACTGACTGACTAAATTTAATAATTTGCAAAAATCTTCGTCCTATATTCATAGAGCTGTTTTAAGAAACAAGTTTACGTGGAAAAGTCATGATTTACATCTACTATAGGTACTTATAATATTTAACTTATAACTATACTATAATATTTAGATACTTGTAATATTTAACTCAAAATTATTTATTCAAACTTAGCACCTTTTGAACGTCAAAAAAAACGACCGCTCTTCACAACTTCCTAAGCGTTTTTGCTTGGAAGTAGAGGCGCAACAAACTACCCAGCAACACATATCTATATCTTACTAGCTTCTGTCAGCGGTTTCACCCGCGTCCCGTGGGAACTACTCAGCGCACCCGGATAAAAAGTAGCCTACAGCCTTCCTCGATAAATGGACTATCTAATACTGTAAGAATTTTTCAAATCGGACCACTAGTTACTGAGATTAGCGCGTTCAAACAAACAAACTCTTCAGCTTTATAATATTAGTATAGATCTATAGTTTTTCTGTTTGCTAGAACAAAGAGTCATGTTTGTCGTCTATATAATGAGCTTAAGTAAATCCTATTATATATAATGCTACGCTTACAGCAGGATTCTTTCGCTGAAACGAACCTAAGTCTGCGTGCATTTCCATGTTGGATTACTGTGAACTAGGTACTCTAATGTACTGAAAAATCTTTTAAAATAGATCAACTAGACCATTGTTCAAGTGTGTTGTCCTGTAATATCTCATCAGACGTACAGACGACAGCAAATCAAGTTACCACAATCTGTCAAATTTCTGCAATAGATTTTTAACTTTATCACAATGGAGGTTAATGTTTGACTGGTAAAATTTGACAGATTCGTATACGTTGACCTGCTGTCGTCTGTACCTATATTGAAGTCTGGTTAAAAGGAGGGATTTAACAATCGGTTTGCTTGTTTCTTAAGCAACTTCAAGTAGCTTATATTAATGACGGTTTTATGTTTTAGCCAATGGCTAAGCATTGCCATGCAGTGTGACAATGCTGCCAGTCTATTGGGTACAGTTAGAAGCGAACAGGAGAATTTTTTATGTCTAATGATGAGTAGTTGTAGGAATAGGAATAATTTGTTAATTGTTTATTTTTTTTAACGCCTTGTCGACACTTCTCGTGACCCAAAGGCTGGCTTTTATTTCGCCCAGCGTTTAAGTATTGCTATTCAACGTGGCAATGCGGCCAGCCTATTGGGTACACTACCGGTTGACAGCGATGAGGATCAGTTCTTTGACGTGCTTTTTTAATACCTTAGTTTTTAGTTTTATATTTTTATGTAAATATAGGCTAGATACTTAAATAAATGAAATGATAATATTAAAAAATATATATATTTGTTAATGTCTAAGTTTGCTTCTTATTTCATAGACAAAATTCAAACAGGATTACTCAATACACTTCTGTCTAACCATTTTGGCAGAATAGGCGTGATGTAAGCATTATTTGTTAAATCTCAAGGTTAAATCTCCAACAACGAGCCCATTCATTCGACCCCAGCTTCGCAGATCAGATAAGTTTAAACTATAGGGGTCTTACCACAAAAAAGTTAAACAAGCTATCGTCACGTGTTTAAGAAAGTTTTGTGTGAAGAATTTTCTAACTGCGGAAATCAATATTCTGTCTATCTCTGGATTTGCTTACTAGTGATAGAATTTTGACATTAGCCCCATACAAGCTATGTCAAATTCCTATCTCTGGTAAGCAAATCCAGAGTTAGATAGGTTATTGGGAACAGCCGTTAAACAACTGATGATCGCCTGTTTAACGTTTTTTTTAGTAAGACCCTAGGACTGCACAGTGCACACATATTTCATTTTTACGACATCCTTCTTATAGCATATAGAATGGAAAACTTCTAGGCTACTATAAAATGCTTTCACTTGTCTTTTAAGGCGACGGCGACGCCAATAAAATATTGATAGGGTTTTAAATTTTCTTGTTTGGTTTCTGAACTCATTGTTTTTGGTTACTTTAGCGTGTAAATTCAGTAAAAGTTATTAATTTTCTAGACATGTACAGAGGTCAGCATATCAAGTTACCACAATCTGCAACAGATTTTCAACTTTATCATAACAGTGGAATGTTAATGGTCGATTGGTAAAATTTTACAGATTCGAGTAAGTTGACCTGCTGTCGTCTGTACATTGACACTAATATTAAAAAGCTTAAATGATTGAATGCGCTAATCCCTAGAACTACTGGTCCGATTTGAAAAACTCTTCCTGCGTTAAATAGCCCATTTATCGAGGAAGGCTACAGACTACAGCAACTTTTTATCCAGGTGCGTGGAGTTGTTCCCAAGGGACGATTAGGCAGAAACTAGTATCAAAGATAAACCACGACAAACTACAGAAACAAATGTTTAAATGAGCATCATTTCAAACCAACGAATAGTACACAAAAGCGAAACAAAACATTATCTCTTACTCTTTTTCAGTACAAGTTTAGCTCTCATAAAAGGTCTAATCTATTCCACTTCACAAACCCCGAGTTCTCAGTACAACATTAAAGAGTCGTTAAACAGAGTTTAAACATCCGTTTTCTTTTGCTGTTTCACTGTGCCGAAGCTAAACTGGCAAACATTTCGCGCTAAGTTTTTGGCTTAATCTTTCGTTTGACGCGCGCTTAAGTTGGTATTGATTGGTGTGTAGTTAGTGGTGTCATCGACCACGAAGTAGTTCAAAGAATGTGCGTTCGAAATTTGAATAATGAATTAATTCTTCTTAGTTTAAATGGAATTCTGAGTATTAGTGATGCGATATGTTTTAGTAAATCTTTTTTACTCGTGGATATTTTAGTTTTTGGCATTTATCCAAGTATAATCAATGAAATAAATCAATGAATTGGGTTTTATTTTGTAAATATTTAGACGGGCATTAACATCCATCGTTTGTTTAACAATTATTATTGTAAATGCAAAGTTAAAGCCATATTTACTCTATACTAGCTATTTTCCTATTGTTTCACTCGCATCCTGTGGAAGTTTCTGCCCGTGCCCGGATAAAGTATAGCAAATACTACTTAGGGATAATGTAACTTTCCAGTAATGAAATAATTTTTCAAATTGGTTTACTTGATACAAATAAGCATTTCCTCTTTGTTACATGAGTAAGTATAGAAGTAAAACTATTCTAACATTTTACTCATTTGACTCACTACACCGTATCAAACACAGATTGACAATCCAACTTATAATATTAGTAAGGATTTAATGCACCTACTATACAGAGGGAACAGAGGGAGGGAATCGAGGCCAGAATGTCTCGTGTCTATGACCATTAGACGAGGCGCGGGTCACAGGGGCTGTCAAATTGTAGGTCGCTATCATCGCCCCAAATCCTTTGTTGATTTTGATACATTTCATAGGAATAGCTTAAGGTTCATGATATAGGGAATAAGAATTTATGGTTTCTTGTATGATACATAATTTTGTAATAGATATTGGGCTGGCTATTATCATCATCATCAGCCTTTGTATCGTCCCACTGCTGGGCACAGGCCTCCTCTCACAAAGAGAAGGACTGAGCGTTAATCATCACGCTTGCTCTAGGTGGGTTACCTATCGCTATCGTATATATTTTTTTGTCTTTAGAATTGCACAGCCTGGAGAAACTCATAATTCTCGGACAAATGGAGGGGAAGCACGCTAGAGGAAGAGCGCCAGCCAGATGGGTGGACCAGCTCAAGAAGGTGACTGGAGGCCAGATACAGAGAGCGGTACATATGGCACAGAACCGGACCGAGTGGAGAAGATTGGCATACAGTCATGATCCTCAGCATTGAGGGAACGACCAGAAAGAAGAAGAATTAATTCACTTCACTTCTTTCATTTGTTGATTTCCCTTCTTCAAAAATAGGAAATCTCAACTGTTCTCTTCAAATCGAATGTCAATAGAGCCTTAAGAACATCTTACAGAATAACATTATGCCCTCAAACTAACTACCATCACCGCAGAACAACATAACTCTAAAATCAATACAGAAATAGTATTTCCAGTTAAATTGGACCGGCTCGTTACACACGGGAACATTTACGAAGTTCACCGATTGGATCGTCAGTTCCGAGTTTGACTTAACTTGTGATTAATTAGAGTAAATACTGATTCTGAGGTTTTTAGTTAGGTAGCCAGAAAGTCTGACAACTAGTCTTACCAAGGGGTATAAGTATGGCCAGGTAACTGGGTTCAGAAGGTTTGCTAGGGAGCTTGTTGCACCACTTCTTCTTCCCAGCAAAAACAAATGGTGGTGAAGGCGGGCGTTATTCGGGCTGTCTCATGTAATTTTGACGTTCAAAAAGTGCTGTTTTCAGTCTACTTTGAATAAATGCTTCAGATAGGCAATCGCTCCATGTAAAACTCTGATTCTCAGCTGTATCCAGTTAGACTAGAAGCCGATCCCAACATATTTAGGAAATCGAGGCAGCCGCTGATTTATCTACATTTCACAGTTTAACTATATTACCCTCTTATTTCTTCCGCAGTTGGCTAANCAACTGATGATCGCCTGTTTAACGTTTTTTTTAGTAAGACCCTAGGACTGCACAGTGCACACATATTTCATTTTTACGACATCCTTCTTATAGCATATAGAATGGAAAACTTCTAGGCTACTATAAAATGCTTTCACTTGTCTTTTAAGGCGACGGCGACGCCAATAAAATATTGATAGGGTTTTAAATTTTCTTGTTTGGTTTCTGAACTCATTGTTTTTGGTTACTTTAGCGTGTAAATTCAGTAAAAGTTATTAATTTTCTAGACATGTACAGAGGTCAGCATATCAAGTTACCACAATCTGCAACAGATTTTCAACTTTATCATAACAGTGGAATGTTAATGGTCGATTGGTAAAATTTTACAGATTCGAGTAAGTTGACCTGCTGTCGTCTGTACATTGACACTAATATTAAAAAGCTTAAATGATTGAATGCGCTAATCCCTAGAACTACTGGTCCGATTTGAAAAACTCTTCCTGCGTTAAATAGCCCATTTATCGAGGAAGGCTACAGACTACAGCAACTTTTTATCCAGGTGCGTGGAGTTGTTCCCAAGGGACGATTAGGCAGAAACTAGTATCAAAGATAAACCACGACAAACTACAGAAACAAATGTTTAAATGAGCATCATTTCAAACCAACGAATAGTACACAAAAGCGAAACAAAACATTATCTCTTACTCTTTTTCAGTACAAGTTTAGCTCTCATAAAAGGTCTAATCTATTCCACTTCACAAACCCCGAGTTCTCAGTACAACATTAAAGAGTCGTTAAACAGAGTTTAAACATCCGTTTTCTTTTGCTGTTTCACTGTGCCGAAGCTAAACTGGCAAACATTTCGCGCTAAGTTTTTGGCTTAATCTTTCGTTTGACGCGCGCTTAAGTTGGTATTGATTGGTGTGTAGTTAGTGGTGTCATCGACCACGAAGTAGTTCAAAGAATGTGCGTTCGAAATTTGAATAATGAATTAATTCTTCTTAGTTTAAATGGAATTCTGAGTATTAGTGATGCGATATGTTTTAGTAAATCTTTTTTACTCGTGGATATTTTAGTTTTTGGCATTTATCCAAGTATAATCAATGAAATAAATCAATGAATTGGGTTTTATTTTGTAAATATTTAGACGGGCATTAACATCCATCGTTTGTTTAACAATTATTATTGTAAATGCAAAGTTAAAGCCATATTTACTCTATACTAGCTATTTTCCTATTGTTTCACTCGCATCCTGTGGAAGTTTCTGCCCGTGCCCGGATAAAGTATAGCAAATACTACTTAGGGATAATGTAACTTTCCAGTAATGAAATAATTTTTCAAATTGGTTTACTTGATACAAATAAGCATTTCCTCTTTGTTACATGAGTAAGTATAGAAGTAAAACTATTCTAACATTTTACTCATTTGACTCACTACACCGTATCAAACACAGATTGACAATCCAACTTATAATATTAGTAAGGATTTAATGCACCTACTATACAGAGGGAACAGAGGGAGGGAATCGAGGCCAGAATGTCTCGTGTCTATGACCATTAGACGAGGCGCGGGTCACAGGGGCTGTCAAATTGTAGGTCGCTATCATCGCCCCAAATCCTTTGTTGATTTTGATACATTTCATAGGAATAGCTTAAGGTTCATGATATAGGGAATAAGAATTTATGGTTTCTTGTATGATACATAATTTTGTAATAGATATTGGGCTGGCTATTATCATCATCATCAGCCTTTGTATCGTCCCACTGCTGGGCACAGGCCTCCTCTCACAAAGAGAAGGACTGAGCGTTAATCATCACGCTTGCTCTAGGTGGGTTACCTATCGCTATCGTATATATTTTTTTGTCTTTAGAATTGCACAGCCTGGAGAAACTCATAATTCTCGGACAAATGGAGGGGAAGCACGCTAGAGGAAGAGCGCCAGCCAGATGGGTGGACCAGCTCAAGAAGGTGACTGGAGGCCAGATACAGAGAGCGGTACATATGGCACAGAACCGGACCGAGTGGAGAAGATTGGCATACAGTCATGATCCTCAGCATTGAGGGAACGACCAGAAAGAAGAAGAATTAATTCACTTCACTTCTTTCATTTGTTGATTTCCCTTCTTCAAAAATAGGAAATCTCAACTGTTCTCTTCAAATCGAATGTCAATAGAGCCTTAAGAACATCTTACAGAATAACATTATGCCCTCAAACTAACTACCATCACCGCAGAACAACATAACTCTAAAATCAATACAGAAATAGTATTTCCAGTTAAATTGGACCGGCTCGTTACACACGGGAACATTTACGAAGTTCACCGATTGGATCGTCAGTTCCGAGTTTGACTTAACTTGTGATTAATTAGAGTAAATACTGATTCTGAGGTTTTTAGTTAGGTAGCCAGAAAGTCTGACAACTAGTCTTACCAAGGGGTATAAGTATGGCCAGGTAACTGGGTTCAGAAGGTTTGCTAGGGAGCTTGTTGCACCACTTCTTCTTCCCAGCAAAAACAAATGGTGGTGAAGGCGGGCGTTATTCGGGCTGTCTCATGTAATTTTGACGTTCAAAAAGTGCTGTTTTCAGTCTACTTTGAATAAATGCTTCAGATAGGCAATCGCTCCATGTAAAACTCTGATTCTCAGCTGTATCCAGTTAGACTAGAAGCCGATCCCAACATATTTAGGAAATCGAGGCAGCCGCTGATTTATCTACATTTCACAGTTTAACTATATTACCCTCTTATTTCTTCCGCAGTTGGCTAAAAAAAACCATTCAACACCAACATTCACCACTTTCAACCAACCTATATATCACACAAAAAAGAGAATCCGTTGACAATAAACGATTAGCCAAATGCCCGGAAACGGATATGGGGTGTAGGCTCGACGTCTACTGGGAATGGTCTTCGTAGAACTTGCCCAACGATGTTACCTCCCTTGAATGTTTTCCGTGTATGGCCACGAAACCAGCGGGCTTGAAAAAGTAGGTTCCAGAAAGTAGGTCAGTGCAGATATTTCTTGTTTCAAGTAATTTCAGTTGAAAGTTTAATCAATTAGGTATTGGCGTTTAGGGCTGTACTTAAGCTTAGTTGTAGCTTGAATTGAAGCTGGTTTTTAGTCTATTTTGTAACGTTGAATGCTCTTTTATTTTAGTACTTCCATCCCCAGTTTTAACCATTTATCAAGAGAACAGTCTACCTACAGGCAAATAAAAAGGTGTTATACCTATTATAGTGAAGGTAGTGCGATAATTCATAGTATTGAACCAACTTCTTTTTAAGTTTTCCAGTAACAACAGTATCAGGAGTTTTCTTGGTTAGTGAAAGCATTAAGCACACATTTTGTACTTTTTTTCATTCTAATACCTACTTTCAAAAATCTCATCTTGAAGAGAATCATCGCTTATTTCATGGCTCTACTTAGAGCTGGCAACTATTATTCCTTAGTAAAAAGTTTTCCAATATACGACTTTTTTGTGTGCAAATCCGAATCGTTCCTTCAAAAGCTTAGTTTTACTCGTGTTTATTCACACAAGTATATTTCAGACTATGATTTTTTTATGAGGGTTTTTATTTGGTCACACATCAAGTAAATTAAAGGCATTTTTGCATTTTTCGATTAATTTTCCATGTCACAAAAACCACTGTGTAACTTAAAAAACAAAAACAAATAACAGTCATAGTAGAATTCAGAAAAAAATATTAATAAAACAGATTTTTTAATAAAACAAAATCATTTGCAAACAAAAGCAATTAGACAGTAAAAGTACAATCACGTTCAAAATCGTCGGCAATAAAATATTTTTCCCGTAATATATTCCATTTATTATGATAACGAATGATTTCCCATGAGGTCGTATCGATATTAAATAGCAATTTAATCGATACACGACAAATCCGATTCATAATTCATATTGAATTTGATAAATTAAACTCATAAAAATGTTAATGTACGGTTTGTTTGCCGAGCGATTTTTTTTATATTTTTTTCTCGATTATTAAAACGTGTGGGATATAGTGCAATCTGTTTTTATTTTCATTATATTATAAATTATTTATTTCAGTCATGAAATGTATAAAAAAAAAACATGTAAAATACTGTATTAAAATTAAAAAAAAATCTTTAAAAAATAGTAAAATAGTAGAAATAGTATATAAAACCGTAGTGTTTGCAGAAAGAACAGAAAATAAAAGAAGATTGAGTAACAAGCTAGACCGGCCACAGCTGGCAATAGTCACGCCATTGCAGAAGAACTTTTGTATCCTTTGGCTTTGCTCGCGTTTTTAGATTTTTTACACACCATTTTCAACTCAGTTGCTATATACCACAGGAAAATGCTTGTTCCTTAAATTTATTATTTTAGTTAAATATTACATAAGGTAAAATGAGTTTAAAGTAAAGTATATCAACAAATGGATAACTATGTAAAATAATTGTTACTTTAATAAAATATCAAGACCTACTTAGGAATGCGTATAAAGTTAGTTTAAAACATAATTCGACTGAACAACGGGACATTTATTCGTTTGAAATGTTAAGTTATTCATTCGCTTATAACTCAATTCGAATAATATAACTTAGAACTAAGTAATTACTTCGGTGCTTAGCTAAACCCGCGATATTGAGGTAATATTGGAGTATTTACGACTATATTAAAGATTTATTGAACACTAACGCCATTTCCAGTGAATTACAGAATTCTGATACCGATCCGATTACAAGTTGTTTCTAATGAAATTATAATTGAAATAACAAAATATACCTTCATGTCAAGTCTAATAGGTTTATTAATAATTCTATTTACCTATATTTCAAGCCACCGTTTACGGTTTTGTTTGAGCTCTAAAATCTTATATATAAAAATGAATCGCTAAATGTGTTGGTAAGCGCATAACTCAAGAACGGCTGGACCGATCGGGCTTATTTTGGTCTTAAAATGTTTGTACAGATCGAGGGAAGGTTTAAACGATGAGAAAATATGATTATGTATAAAAAAAAATAGGATCCGCGTACGAAGTCGCGGGCAAAAGCTAGTATACAATATTTGGTTGTTGCTTCAACTTTTGATTTGTCGATGACAGAAGGATAAATGTTTTGAATACCTAAGATTGAGCTCTTTTTTAAAATAAAATTAATTAAAATTCACATAGGTATTCATTAATCTATATTCATAAACAATCTTAATGTCAAATAAATTAAAAATAATTATTAAAATGGTTGTTTTTTTTACTTACAATATCGAATGCAATATAATTTAAATCTAAAAAAACACTCGTAAATTGAAATTCAATTACGTTAAGGGTCCGAAATGGGTTTAATATCAATTCTTATTGACTACTAAAGTCGCGGGGAGTTTTATGTGCGGATTTTTATAGTGTGGGGACCATTTAATAGCGACGAGCGGCCTATCAGTTTTAATATATCAATTATATATTACGCATAAACCTTGTGTGCGCAAGTGTACTTATTTCGGGAACAGATTATATTGATGAGCTTTTTATTGCGAATTATTTTAGATTTTTTTGAAAACGTGGCAGTTTTTCAAAGCATGTGTGTGTAACTGGGTTGTGGAGGTTAGACAGGCAGTCGCTCCAAGTTAAACACTGGTTCTCAGATGCATCCAGTTAGACTGGAAGCCGAAAATAGTTGGGAAAAGGCTAGGCAGATTATGATGATGTGTGTTTATTTCTCGCCGTATTAGCTGCGAGAACAGACAGACGCCAGCAGATCAACCTACCCGACTTTTACCTATTGAACCTTCCACTATTGTGATAAGGTGAAAATCTATTTAAGGAAGTCAGATTCAAGTTAATGTGCTGGCGTCTGTTCCTACATTCCTCCCTTTTTCTGTCATTGATATCATTTTCTAAAATTTTAGTCACTGATTTAAGTAAACTCAAGAAAACACGATATACAGAAAACAAAAAACATTAAAGCATAAATACAAAAATAGTCCAAAGAAAGCTAAAATTAAAGCCAGCACAGTAGCTGATGTTTTTCTTAGTTTTACAATTTATTACCCCACTTATTGGTGTTCCGAGTTACTTACACTCTAAAAATCTTACCACTTACTGTATATGGGGTAAATAAGAATGTTGCACTTACTACGAAAAATGCATTAGTTGGTGCTTGATGCATTATTTTGAGCTGACTGGTAAAATAGGCTAATTCGGCAGTGTTAAAGTGAGTGTTAATTTGCTATAGAAGTTGAACTTTAGAATATTCCACACGAAACTTATAACCAATACAAAGTTAAATATACCACCAAAAACATTAATGTAAAAAAGGAAAGCCAAGTTCAATACAAAACCTATGCTTGGTTGTGGGCTTCGCCGCAAAAATAATGGAGATCTAAATGAGTACCAAGTTCTGTACAAAATCCAAATATGTATTTATAGGAACAAGATTTGACTTGGCCAGTTTTCATTACCTCAGTTATTAATAAAATATATATATAAAACATTTTTTTTTAATCCTGATAAAAACTGGCCAAGTCATATCTTGTTCCTATAAATACATATTTGGATTTTGTACAAAAATATTAAAATTAGGGGGGGTCCCCATACAATAAACGTGTGACGTTGTATGGGGACCCCCCCTATTTTTTAACTTTTTTCTATTTTCAGATTTTTTCCTACGTTTACATACAATTACCGAGCTAGGTTCCAAATTTCATATTTCTAGGTTATCTGGAAGTAGGTTAGGTTTAGGTACTATAAGTCAGTCAGTCAGTGGGAATTTTACGACTTTTGGACCTTCATATCTTTATAACCGTTTGAGCTAGCTTCATGAAATTTGGGCTTCTAGGTGTCCTTATGGACATAATGAAACACGCGTAGTTTCAAGTGTTTACGTTTAATAGGTTTTGAGTTATGGAGGGGTAAAAAGTGGCACCAAATGGTTCCTGTAAATATACACGTGGCGCTTGCCAGCCAGTTCTTTGCTTGAACTTGGCTTGACACGCTGCCGCGTGTCTAGATTAATAGTGAGCAAACTATTAAATAGGTTTAATTATAGAAGCCACAGTTGTGACAGGTACAATACAAGTAAGTAAATTTATTTACCCATTTTTTCATGTCCTAGAAAAGTTCTGCGTCTTAGATCTGAAAAACTGTGTCATTTCATTTTAATACTTATCTTTTTCGGGTCGTTAGTACTAAAATATTCCATAAAAATGCATCTAGTTTATTACCACCGTTATGCTTACATAATATAAAAGAATACAATAAAACAACAGAAGTGGAACATATAATATTTTAACCTGCATTCCGCTGCGAACTTTTAAACGTAGGCAACATTGTTGCTATGACGCTAACCTTAGAATAATGCAGCTATGCATTTTAAAGAAGAAATATTATGCTTTTGTTTATACCATAATGTTCTTTTTCTTACACAGACCTGTTAAGGTACTCGTAAAAGACCTCTTCAAAAAGAGAAACACAATAATAAATTAAGTAACGCAATGATCAGTTAGAGGTATATTATAAACTGAAGTTTGTTTGGTTAAACGTACAGATTTGAATAATCTTGAATAGGTATTACAAAATCTGTCCATCACAATTTTACGACAATATGACTGCACCAAAGTTTCATACATATTCTTTACGGAATTTACCTAAAACATGCAGAGTCAAGTATACAACAAGTAACTTCACAAGAGCGCAAGAGAAACCCGGAGAACCAACTAGTAATATCACCATTTTACATAGAAAAGTGATGAGTAAATAAAAAGCAAGTATTTCATAGTCTTGTAAGACTATTCTGACGGACACAATTTTCACCTAGATACCATTAAAAGCGTTGCAATTTCAACTCTTACAAGCAACCTTCTCAGGAGTGATTAAATTGCAGCTCAGAATAAAATCTAGGCCAAAAGAAATTACGCTAAGGACATTCCCACCCTTTCTACAATGTAGCATTTAAATGTACTTTGAACTTTTGTTAGTACAGGTTGTTTGAAAAGAATGTGAATAAAATCCAGGCAGCTTTGGTACTTAATTAATTTAAATCGCGAAGGGAGGTGACTCCGTTTGCTTTGTATTGTTCGCTTTTTTTTGTTTCGCCATCTTAGATTACCTTTTGTTTCGATTTTTGTTCTTTTTTTTGTTTGTTTTTCATTTCATGAGATTATGTGTTAAAAGGAGATGCGTATAGGTAGTAGATGGTAGCAGGTTAATCTCCTGAATATTGAAGCAATTAGACAGATTGAGGTAAGACAGACGACAGTAGGTCAGCGTAAGCGAATCTGTCAAATTTTACGAATCGAATATAAACCTTAAACTATTGTAATAAGGTTGAAGATCGATTGCAGATATTAGACAGATTGTGGTAACTCATTATGCTGTCGTCTGTTTTCTGATTCAATAAATCAACATTAACCTTATCAAGCACTTTAAACAAAGTTGCAAAATTAATCTAATTCCCAACAAGAGTTTTTTGTCCAAAGCAAGTTTGTATGGCTAATGCGTTCCAACCGGTTTTTACCCGAGATAAGAAAGAAGGCCACCAATAAATTGAAATATGCCTAAAAGCATTCAACTTGGATAACTGGTATAATCATCATTTGTTTGTTTTTATCTACTTATTCGATGAATATTTTGGTCTGGGTCAACGAATGTATTACTTACTTAGGTACATATGATAAGTAATTTATTTGTCATTAATTAGACTTTGGCCTCCTAAGAAAGAGCATGTCATCTATACTAATATTATAAAGCTGAAGAGTTTGTTTGTTTGATCGCGCTAATCTCAGGAACTACTGGTCCGATTTGAAAAATTCTTTGAGTGTTAGATAGCCCATTTATCGAGGAAGGCTATAGGCTACTTTTTATCCAGGTGCACGCAGTTGTTCCCACGGGAAAGCGGGTGAAACCGCTGGCGGAAGCTAGTAATTTTTGACTTTAATATTTTTGACTATCTGATTTTAAAACATCCTATATGTTCAAAAATAATATTCATGAAACTTTAAGTGAAGGTACGTAGGTTTTCGAAATCTTTTTCTATAGTTTAGTAAAATTAATGTACCTAGTATGTATTTACTTGGAAAATATTGGGACATGTCACAGGTACTTTACCCGGGTGCATAGAGCTACCATAAAATACGAGAAAATGTATAGTATTCTATACGTTATGCTAAAAACTCCACGCATTAACGCGATAACCTCTCAATCTGTTACATACATATAATATGTTAATAAGTTAGATAAAGTAATATATAAATTATGTGTTGGCTATAATGGATTTTGTTCCGTGAGTTAATATAACGCTTTTGTTATACAAATGTGTTAGAAAAATGTTACACGGGTGTGGTCTTGACCTAAAATGGCAATACTATTAAAAAAGAAAGAAAACATAATGATATACAAAATTCGATAACATCTAAATCTGCCCAGTGAATTAAAAATGAAGCATAACAGTTTAAAAATCGAACAGTAATGATATCGTCAATTGTTTTTTCAAAACAATCGTAGTTAAAATTCCAATTCGAAGTCATTAGACACTGAAAAAAGACTATCATTAAAACTGCAGCGCATATAGGAAGAGCAACCCTTTACATAAAAACTTAGTTAGGTACATCTACTAAGAAAACGTTTGTAAATACAACAAATACAACGTATATCTAACCTCGCAAATAAGACATTGTTAAAATATACAACGAAGTAACGTGCACAGAATTAGTTCCTTAGATTTTGCATAAAAAACCGTTCTGTAGGCCGACTTGGCTTTTATTTATAGGCAAGTGGAAGTCGCATCAATGGCTGCGAATAAGAAATGACGAAAATATGTAAATATTGAGGTCTCTGCTCACTAATTTGTGTACAAATGTTTAACATGTAAGCTTCGGAGACAACTACAGTGGTTTATGCACTTAACTTGGTGTTTTATGTTTAATAACTTATTTTGTGATTACGTTAGACTTAGGCAGTGTAGTTTGATGAACCAGAAATTTCTTTTTGTATATATTCTACTAGCTTTCGCCAGCGGTTTCGCCCGCGTCACGTGGGAACTACTCGGCGCACCCTAATAAAAAAGGAACCTATAGCCTTCCTCGATAAATGGGCTATCTAACACTGAAAGAATTTTTCAAATCGGACCAGTAGTTCCTGAGATTAGCGCGTTCAAACAAACAAACTCTTCAGCTTTATAATATTAGTANCCTAATAAAAAAGAAGCCTATAGCCTTCCTCGATAAATGGGCTATCTAACACTGAAAGAATTTTTCAAATCGGACCAGTAGTTCCTGAGATTAGCGCGTTCAAACAAACAAACTCTTCAGCTTTAAAATATTAGTAATAGATTTGACTATTCTTGTAATTTATAGCGTACGAATAGTTTAGTAATAAATTCTGATTCTTGGAACCTAGTTTCCAACAATACTGTTAATTGATCACACTAAGTAAGCAAGCACGTTCAAGTTAAGTTTGTAGGTTAAAAGAAACCTTCAAGCGTTAATAAACTTGAATTAGTATCTCTGACTTCGTTAAAAAATTGGCATCTCCAATACAGTTCAACACTGAATAATATTTTGATGTAACACAACTGATATTGCACATTTGTTGTAAATAATAACGGAGTAACCAGATTTAAGAGAAAAAAAAATACATTCCTCCATCCTTATGCAAAAAGGCTGGCGACAAAAAGAGTTCGCTTTGCTTCACATAAATAAACGTCCCCATCATATCGAAGTCATTAATTCATTAAACCAACGAAGCCAGACCATCAAACAGTCCTCTTTTTTATAAGAGAAACGAAAAAGGATGCTTATGAATTTCAAATCAGAAAACTAAATAAATATTCCGGGCAAAATTCGAGCACGCGGAGAGAATATTATAAGCGGCCATATTTTTAATTAGTGGTCACTAGTTTATTTAACAAAACAAAAGATTTAAGCAAAGACATATACAATTATTAGTAGCTAACACATTCAAGACGCGTTCTAGATTCGTCTATCGTTAGTGCGCACTAAATCTAAAACAACAAAGTTTCACACGACTGCTATCTATAACAACGTGGTACATAAAACAGAAAATAATGACGAGCATAACTCTGTGGAATTCAGAAGACATCGGCAACGATACAAAGTCTTGTAAGGGGGTCGTATACATTCATCGTGTCTGCAGCACGTACGCCTGGACATACATAGGGTGACCATACGATTTGTAGTCAGTAGTTGACTGTCTAAAGTTAGTCTTAGAATTTTGTTGCTAGTGTTGTTACTGTTTTGAGAGGGGCATGAATTGTTTTTATTCACTTTGGAGATGTAATAATACTAGTTAATACTGTGAATAATGTGTTAATTCCATGGTGTTCCAGATACAACTAAAAAGGGGCCTTATCTGAATTATCAGTGTACCTATATTGGAAATATGTGCATTTTAATAAAGGTTAGAGATAAAATACAAAGTTTGCATTAGCAAAATAAACAATATTTGAAGGGTTACAAAAATTAATAGGAATTTGCAACTCTACGCGTCGGCTTTAGATTAAAGTGCACTCGATTGCGCTTTTATTATTTTTTATCAGAATACATTTTATCGCAACTGCAAGTAGTTCGGGCAATACTACGTTAATGGAAAAATATCATAATATCAATACGCATTTTTGATAAGCGTCCATCAAATATACCATGAAAATAAAATCGAGGCTAATATATATTATGTTACAGTACAATTTTAATAAAAAAAAGTATGATCTCATAGTAACTATGTTTTAATCATAAAATTGGAATCTATTGAGTGGAAAGCCAACTTTTTATATTACGTATCTACTTAATCATTTTGTATTGTTACAGATCATTCACCTAGCTAAATTCAGCGATCACCGATTTTCAATCAAAAAGTCAAGAACAAAAATAAAATGCACTCGGTCAATAACCCCTGAAAGCGGTGAAGTTTCTATTAAATCTACCCCACTTCTAAATCGAATATTTTCACTATACCCCCAAATATTTGGCTTTGGAAAACTTGAGCTTTGTATGCGTGTTTTTTATTGGAATTTAAACAAACCGCAGTTAGGCTTCGCAGTTTAGCTAGCTAAACAACGTAGAACTATGTAAGTTAGGTTTTCTTCAATATAGAAAAACGATCGCTATATTTTTTTTATTCTTGAGACTATATCTTGTTTAGCTGCTTAAATAAACCCTTGTTTTAAAGTTTCATATAGTGCATAAAGCATTCTTACTCAGCACAGTAACGTTTTAGTTTGGTGCACCGCTAGTCTAAAGATAAAAAATCAACAAAAGATCGGATCAGCTACCTACCTACACAAAAAAAATGGCCCTACTCGAGACCGAAACCAGCACAAAACCTCTGGAATAATAGGACTTTAAAAAAAACCTCAGTTGATTCGAAATAATGGGCACCGTAGTCTAAAGAAGAGCAGCGAGCTCTGATAAGCAAACTCGCCGGTGAGACGACGTCCCATCAAAGTTGTTGGTGCGCTAAAAACAAATATTTGTCGACACTTCATCTTTCAAAGTTGTACACCAGTTGACTAGGGATTAATCGTGTCAACCGGCCCTTATGTCAGTAGACTGAGAGTTTATGACATTTTAAACTGAAATGGGTTTGTAATCTGTTTAAAACTTTTACTTACATCTATTAAATACTTAAAGAAAATTAATAACGACGGTGGAAAGGCTATTTAGTTTAAGCGACATTTTTGCAACTTTACAGGAGAGCCATTTAAAGTTTAAAATTTCCGAAAAAAATTCATAAAAACAAAACCTCTTCAGCTATTGGGACGGAGTAAACTTAATTTAAATGAATTTGAAAACGTCCAGATGTTGATGCTTATACCATATAAAACGGACCTTAAATTAAGAAGATAAATGTCGCTTAATACAAATTGCCCTAAGCCACTTTTTTTCAGGGAACGGAAAAAAGATTTAAGTCACTTCTTAACTACAATTGGTAAAACATAAGCGACTGAAGCGACACTCCATGTCGTATTTTGTTGAAAATGTATGGAAATAAAAATGATTTAAGTCACATGTCAATATGAAATAGAAACAAGAAAAACGCTTTAATCGATATTGAATCTTTTATCTGAGAAAGGGCTACTGATTTATGTCTCGGTTCTTTAAATCATTGTATGGTTCAAGTACATTAGTAAAAAAAATATGCAAAAATGACGTCATATAATACACTGTCACTTTGGAAACCACCCAAAAATAGAGATGTTTCAAGCGCCAAAAAAGTGCTCAGATTTAAATGAATCCGGCATCATTCGACGGAGAAAAAATTGCTGATTCCGAATATGTATATAACTCAATATCGCCCAAAATGTCGCTTAAACCAAATAGCCTTTCCACCGTCGATATAATAAAGTCGTTTACCACTTCTTGATTCTGAAGCATGTAAAAGAACGCGTATAAAAAACCTGTTCCAAAAATATCGTCACGTTCCGTCTAAATTCTAGTCTGGTCCATCTCTAGATCAATTAAGCCCCAAGCACTGTTACGTCACAGTATTGATGACGTCACAATCCACGAGACGTTTCAACATTTAGGTACTGTATTGGCCAGTTGCAGTGTGAATTGCACTTAAGGTTTGCACTTGATTATGTAGGCTTTGTTACTCGTCATTTACTAAGCTATTGTTTTTTTGTAATTATGTATTGTTAGCCTGAGATAGAATTTAACCCCAATGGTTATATACATTAGCTTTTTAAACAATGGTTGTTTAATGCTTAGTTTCATACTCAAAGATTTTGTAGTAGATAATATAAAATTTAAGCTTCATTATGTATATTTTAAAACATTAACTTCTGCACACGGAGTCACCTATTTTGAACTAAAATTCATTGATATTAGATTTTTTTTTACGAAAAAGCTTTTCGAAACTAACATCACATGCCAAACGTAACATTTATAATACTAAAACTATGTAACGTGTATTTTATCAAAACAAAAGATACGATTACATTATACTACATCTACTTACTGAATACATAGAACATAAAACCTTCCTGGAACCGCTCCGTCACTTTAAACCGTAATTCTACTTTTGAACTCCAAAAAAAAAACATGCACGGAACAGGTTTCCGCGCCTTTACATCCCTACATTTCCTGGAACACTGCGCATTTGAATTTGTACTTTATGCTCGAAGCTATTAGGTTTAATTTCAATTGTGTGTACTTTAATCTAAGCAGCAAGTTATTCCAGGGTGTTCTTAACGCTTATTGCTTAGGTAATAAGGTTTAATATTGCTTGGTTTTAGATACAAAGGAACCGCGCGGGTGGTAGAGTTGGAGTAATACGTTTCTGATGTGTTTTTAATTCGGATCTCGTGTGAACTCCTGCGCACTAATAGACACATTACAGTGATTGTTCGGTGAACAGGATTTTTTTGTTTGTCACCTGCTAATTGTCATCTTGTTGTGACGTTTTATTTCTGTATTACATGACGATAGAAAGTTACTGCAGTGACGACACCAGAAGGTGGTGACGAAAGCGTGTCCCAAGTTCGATTCCCAAGTCAGGTAATGTTGTTCAAGTTTTAATTATATATTTTTCTTTGTAGGTGGAGGTGTTACCTCGGTTGTAGTGTAAGTAGGTAAAGCTTTTTTTATAAAAGAGCTTAAATATTTTTTTGATGTGCTGTAGATTTCAAATATGATGTTACCTTAAAGAAGCTTTACCACAGGGTTTGCTTTCTTCATTCTATCTTGAAAACCATGTTTATTTACCTGCAAACAAAAAAAAAGACATATAAAAGTAGACATTGATAATGGCTTAAAATTTACTTAAACGAGTTACTTTCCTAGAATAACTTTAAAACAAAATAAGTAACATAAATATATGCATTTTATCCTTTACACATAACAATAGGAAATCCGTTTTACTACGAACAAGTATAACGGTTCTAAGTCCTAGACACAGGACAGTTTAAACTACGAATAATTCCTTCAATGTGTGCCTAAACGTTGCAACACAGATGTGACGTGACGAAACACACAGTCGACAAGGATGTCAAACAAATTCCCAAAAGCACAAAATTCCATTTCATTTGCTATTCGTTTACCACAGAAATGACAATGACAAGTCTAAAATGGGCTAAAAATAAATAGTCACGTAATATCGAACCTTTACAAAAGAAACCACTTAACTCGAGATTACTCCAACATCTATCGCTAGAAAGGAAACATTTTTCTAAACGACTGATTAATAAAAGTTCCCATCGTAACGTCTACTAACTCCATACAAATCTCCTCCCCGTAGGGGATTAAATATTCTTTCACCGTCTCTCAAACACTATGATTAGCAGTTGACCTACTTTTTCCAATACAAAACCATTTCTTTTTCAAATAAAAAACGGGTTTTCTAAATGCTTAATCAATCTGTGATTGAGAATTATTGCAATAGTGTTTTAATTAAATTAATGTATTTTTTGCCAGAGATTTTATTTTAATATCTGACGATTATCTAAAGTTTTGGTAATGTGATTTTATCAGCGCCTGCTGAATTATGCAACAACTATAAGTCACCTTTAAAAACCGGTAACAGAATATTTTTAATTTTGAGTCCACGGTTTGTCTTTTAAGCTTGTTTTAAATACATAATTCTCATGTTACACCTGAGGTACGTACGACTTGAAATGTTTGAGAAAGGAATTCCAATTGATAACGAGTCCGCGAGAAAAGAAATAGGCCTAAACACGATGTAATTAAGGCCTATTTTAGGCTGCATGCAAATCCCAGGTAATCAAAGCATATAATCCAAAGAGAAACATAAAATTTTCCCATACTATCAAAAATTTTGACATTTACTTGCCAAATTCCCATTCCGTATGTCCCACGTCTCAATTCGACCAATCAATTGATACCGACTCGGAGTCACAACGCACTGACAATCAGTTGAGTGCTGCAAGTAAATGGGTTACTTCACACGATCAGCGAATTGATAAATCGATTAGTGTAGTATCAAGTGAGCTTTTTGGTAAAGAACATCATTTCGATTAAAATACCGAGTAAGTGGTTTGATAATCGATATGTTTGGTATCTGGATAGAAGTTGCGAATGGTGGATAAAATAATGTACAAAGCCTTTCTCAATCAATCGGTTAGATCAAAATCCGTAAGATTTTTTCAGAATTGGATTAGTCGCATCTAACACCTCAGCTGTTTTCCTCGGTTTCACCCGCGTCTCGTGGGAACTATTGCCCGCACCCGAAAAAAATGTAGCCTATGTTACTCGAGGATATTCTAGCTTACCAAAAGTGAAAGAATTTTTCAAATCGGTATAGCAGTTTCGGAGCTTTTAGGGTACAAATAAACAAAAAAAATTTACTCTTTACTATGTAAATATAGAAGTACCGTATACCTACTGTATAACAGACGTGATATTAGAATATAAATATTTATCACACAGCACAATGACTTCACTTACTCTTAATATAAAAAGATATTGTTTTCTTTCTAAACAGTAACTATTATTAAACTTGGTGATGGCTGTGTCACGTTTAAAGATACTAACGCTAAAAGGGTCAGATATTAACACCCCCGTCTCTCAATAGTCTATTGATTGATATATTTTTAAAACTTTATAATTGATTGAGTGACACTTTTTAAGTGATATTTGTATTTATAAAATATGCTTGCTTGATTTGACAAATATTCCCCTGAGTTTTTCATATCATTTTAACTTTAAAAAGTCATACTTTCAAGAAAAAAAACATCATTTCAAAGATAGTTTGATGTAACCTGATTGTGAAATTTATGGCCAGCTTCACAGGTTCCAAATAAGTTCTAGATAGCTATCTGACACATGATGCTTTAGAAAAATAGTCAAAATTAAAAACATGTCTATGGCACTATCTTTCAGATAGCTAGCTAGAACTTTATCTGGAACCTGTGAAACTGGCCTTTACTATTCTATTAATACAATTTTCTTGCCAAGTTAAGCAATGTTACTTTCTAACAACAATTTTTCCTATTATCAAAGAAAGACTTAAACAAATCAACTCTAAAAACCTCGTCAACTTGGGTCACAGACTTCTCACAGCAACACCGTGTGTGGTCACATTTAATCCTCGAATGTCATGGTATCTTATCTCCGTACCCTTCGTGCTATGGTGGTCAGGCACCCCATGTGTTAAGTAGCTAGTTAGAATAGGGCCTGAGTTATGGGGCTCTGAAGATTAGTTGCTGACAGATCCGTTGTGGTTTAAACTATTCTGGATAGTGTTTATTTGATGTTGATTAGTATAATTTTGGTATAAGTGACGAAAATGCTTACTTATATTATAAATGCCAAAGTTTGCATGTATGGATGTTTGTTCTTTCAAGCGAAAATTACTGGATGGATTGTAATGAACCTTGGTAGTTACAGCTACAGCACATACAGCTTAAATATCAATAAGACACTTAGGGTACTTTTATTCTGTCGCGGTCTGACATCGGTAACCAAGTGATTTTTAAATGTCTCTTTTTACATATTAAAAAAAAAATGAAAGTAAATAAATAATGGTACATATTTTAACAACCCATTTGCTCTTATAATAATTGAATAACTAAACGTTTCCTATAACAAATTGTTCACAGCCTTTCTCAGAAACCGATGTAATGTATATCCCACCAAAAACATAAATGTAAAATAGGAAAGCCAAGTTCAATACAAAACCTATGCTTGGTTGTGGGCTTCGCCGCAAAAAGAATGAAGATCTAAATGAGTACCAAGTTCTGTACAAAATCAAAATATGTATTTATAGGAACAAGATATGACTTGGCCAGTTTTCATTACCTCAGTTATTAATGAAATATATTAAAACATTTTTTTAATCCTGATAAAAACTGGCCAAGTCATATCTTGTTCCTATAAATACATATTTTGATTTTGTACAGAACTTGGTACTCATTTAGATCTTCATTCTTTTTGCGGCGAAGCCCACAACCAAGCATAGGTTTTGTATTGAACTTGGCTTTCCTATTTTACATTTATGTTTTTGGTGGGATATACATTACATCGGTTTCTGAGAAAGGCTGTGAACAATTTGTTATAGGAAACGTTTAGTTATTCAATTATTATAAGAGCAAATGGGTTGTTAAAATATGTACCATTATTTATTTACTTTCATTTTTTTTTTAATATGTAAAAAGAGACATTTAAAAATCACTTGGTTACCGATGTCAGACCGCGACAGAATAAAAGTACCCTAAGTGTCTTATTGATATTTAAGCTGTATGTGCTGTAGCTGTAACTACCAAGGTTCATTACAATCCATCCAGTAATTTTCGCTTGAAAGAACAAACATCCATACATGCAAACTTTGGCATTTATAATATAAGTAAGCATTTTCGTCACTTATACCAAAATTATACTAATCAACATCAAATAAACACTATCCAGAATAGTTTAAACCACAACGGATCTGTCAGCAACTAATCTTCAGAGCCCCATAACTCAGGCCCTATTCTAACTAGCTACTTAACACATGGGGTGCCTGACCACCATAGCACGAAGGGTACGGAGATAAGATACCATGACATTCGAGGATTAAATGTGACCACACACGGTGTTGCTGTGAGAAGTCTGTGACCCAAGTTGACGAGGTTTTTAGAGTTGATTTGTTTAAGTCTTTCTTTGATAATAGGAAAAATTGTTGTTAGAAAGTAACATTGCTTAACTTGGCAAGAAAATTGTATTAATAGAATAGTAAAGGCCAGTTTCACAGGTTCCAGATAAAGTTCTAGCTAGCTATCTGAAAGATAGTGCCATAGACATGTTTTTAATTTTGACTATTTTTCTAAAGCATCATGTGTCAGATAGCTATCTAGAACTTATTTGGAACCTGTGAAGCTGGCCATAAATTTCACAATCAGGTTACATCAAACTATCTTTGAAATGATGTTTTTTTTCTTGAAAGTATGACTTTTTAAAGTTAAAATGATATGAAAAACTCAGGGGAATATTTGTCAAATCAAGCAAGCATATTTTATAAATACAAATATCACTTAAAAAGTGTCACTCAATCAATTATAAAGTTTTAAAAATATATCAATCAATAGACTATTGAGAGACGGGGGTGTTAATATCTGACCCTTTTAGCGTTAGTATCTTTAAACGTGACACAGCCATCACCAAGTTTAATAATAGTTACTGTTTAGAAAGAAAACAATATCTTTTTATATTAAGAGTAAGTGAAGTCATTGTGCTGTGTGATAAATATTTATATTCTAATATCACGTCTGTTATACAGTAGGTATACGGTACTTCTATATTTACATAGTAAAGAGTAAATTTTTTTTGTTTATTTGTACCCTAAAAGCTCCGAAACTGCTATACCGATTTGAAAAATTCTTTCACTTTTGGTAAGCTAGAATATCCTCGAGTAACATAGGCTACATTTTTTTCGGGTGCGGGCAATAGTTCCCACGAGACGCGGGTGAAACCGAGGAAAACAGCTGAGGTGTTAGATGCGACTAATCCAATTCTGAAAAAATCTTACGGATTTTGATCTAACCGATTGATTGAGAAAGGCTTTGTACATTATTTTATCCACCATTCGCAACTTCTATCCAGATACCAAACATATCGATTATCAAACCACTTACTCGGTATTTTAATCGAAATGATGTTCTTTACCAAAAAGCTCACTTGATACTACACTAATCGATTTATCAATTCGCTGATCGTGTGAAGTAACCCATTTACTTGCAGCACTCAACTGATTGTCAGTGCGTTGTGACTCCGAGTCGGTATCAATTGATTGGTCGAATTGAGACGTGGGACATACGGAATGGGAATTTGGCAAGTAAATGTCAAAATTTTTGATAGTATGGGAAAATTTTATGTTTCTCTTTGGATTATATGCTTTGATTACCTGGGATTTGCATGCAGCCTAAAATAGGCCTTAATTACATCGTGTTTAGGCCTATTTCTTTTCTCGCGGACTCGTTATCAATTGGAATTCCTTTCTCAAACATTTCAAGTCGTACGTACCTCAGGTGTAACATGAGAATTATGTATTTAAAACAAGCTTAAAAGACAAACCGTGGACTCAAAATTAAAAATATTCTGTTACCGGTTTTTAAAGGTGACTTATAGTTGTTGCATAATTCAGCAGGCGCTGATAAAATCACATTACCAAAACTTTAGATAATCGTCAGATATTAAAATAAAATCTCTGGCAAAAAATACATTAATTTAATTAAAACACTATTGCAATAATTCTCAATCACAGATTGATTAAGCATTTAGAAAACCCGTTTTTTATTTGAAAAAGAAATGGTTTTGTATTGGAAAAAGTAGGTCAACTGCTAATCATAGTGTTTGAGAGACGGTGAAAGAATATTTAATCCCCTACGGGGAGGAGATTTGTATGGAGTTAGTAGACGTTACGATGGGAACTTTTATTAATCAGTCGTTTAGAAAAATGTTTCCTTTCTAGCGATAGATGTTGGAGTAATCTCGAGTTAAGTGGTTTCTTTTGTAAAGGTTCGATATTACGTGACTATTTATTTTTAGCCCATTTTAGACTTGTCATTGTCATTTCTGTGGTAAACGAATAGCAAATGAAATGGAATTTTGTGCTTTTGGGAATTTGTTTGACATCCTTGTCGACTGTGTGTTTCGTCACGTCACATCTGTGTTGCAACGTTTAGGCACACATTGAAGGAATTATTCGTAGTTTAAACTGTCCTGTGTCTAGGACTTAGAACCGTTATACTTGTTCGTAGTAAAACGGATTTCCTATTGTTATGTGTAAAGGATAAAATGCATATATTTATGTTACTTATTTTGTTTTAAAGTTATTCTAGGAAAGTAACTCGTTTAAGTAAATTTTAAGCCATTATCAATGTCTACTTTTATATGTCTTTTTTTTTGTTTGCAGGTAAATAAACATGGTTTTCAAGATAGAATGAAGAAAGCAAACCCTGTGGTAAAGCTTCTTTAAGGTAACATCATATTTGAAATCTACAGCACATCAAAAAAATATTTAAGCTCTTTTATAAAAAAAGCTTTACCTACTTACACTACAACCGAGGTAACACCTCCACCTACAAAGAAAAATATATAATTAAAACTTGAACAACATTACCTGACTTGGGAATCGAACTTGGGACACGCTTTCGTCACCACCTTCTGGTGTCGTCACTGCAGTAACTTTCTATCGTCATGTAATACAGAAATAAAACGTCACAACAAGATGACAATTAGCAGGTGACAAACAAAAAAATCCTGTTCACCGAACAATCACTGTAATGTGTCTATTAGTGCGCAGGAGTTCACACGAGATCCGAATTAAAAACACATCAGAAACGTATTACTCCAACTCTACCACCCGCGCGGTTCCTTTGTATCTAAAACCAAGCAATATTAAACCTTATTACCTAAGCAATAAGCGTTAAGAACACCCTGGAATAACTTGCTGCTTAGATTAAAGTACACACAATTGAAATTAAACCTAATAGCTTCGAGCATAAAGTACAAATTCAAATGCGCAGTGTTCCAGGAAATGTAGGGATGTAAAGGCGCGGAAACCTGTTCCGTGCATGTTTTTTTTTTGGAGTTCAAAAGTAGAATTACGGTTTAAAGTGACGGAGCGGTTCCAGGAAGGTTTTATGTTCTATGTATTCAGTAAGTAGATGTAGTATNTTACAAAGCTATAGAGACGAGTATCATATTGTATTACGAGATATAAGTGGATCGTAACTCCATATTATATTGTCTGGTATTCATTTTAAAGTTCTCGGTACAGATATAGGAAATACGCTTGGATTTGCTCTTGGTATGTTTTATGAAGTAATAAAGGAAGGAATTTAATTTTAAAACTAAATAAATCGTTAAATGCAGTTTTGATATAATATAAGTGTAGATTTAGGGCTGATGCAGAATTCAAGCAAATCTAAATATATAAAACTCAAAGGTGACTGACTGTCATATATGGTGATCTATCAACGCACAGCCCAAACCACTGGAGGGATCGGGCTGACATTTGTCATGCAGGTAGATGTTATGACGTAGTCATCCGCTAAGAATTCCCGAAATTACCACGGGAACAGCAAAACGGGGAGTTTAAGTTTTTCGCGGCAGCCGCTGGCTGAAGCTAGTTATTCAATATTTTTTTACTAATTATTTTTTTTCCATCTTTTTATACCGCTGGTAGGTACTGGTACTGTACATAAAGCCCATCGCCCACTCACAGGATTCCCCGTCCAGTGCGTGATACCAGTCCCCCATTCCCCCACGTGGCGAGAGCGCCATAATCCCCCAATCGTGAAGGTAAACACTCTTGTTTACCCACCACTCAGCGCTTACCTGACCCCATCTCGTGTAAACCCTACCTTTGTTTTTTTAACGATAACTTCATAATATACGAGAATCATTGGGTTGTTTGCCTTATTTTATTGGTGGTTAGTTTCTAATATGATGAAGTATTATGAATTTTTGTAAGTATATGCTTGTTAATTTCTGTAACTAATTAGTAAATAGTTTCTGAAAATTTATAATTTCAATGGTTAAAGAACGCCATTATTAACTACTTACTGCACATATTTACAAAAAATAAAAGCACATAAAAAAAACAAAAAAATAATCAAATATATCAAAACAGTACGCACCATTACGTATTTTATTTAGAATCGATTCTCAAATGCATTATGAACAACACTCGAATCGATGAAACCACTCGAGACAGCACTTAAGTATCGATATGCCCAACGATTTGAAAGTAATTATGGGGTATTAAGAAATTTTCATAATTATTCGCCATTCCGTCAGCTAACGAAGCACTCAAATGAAGAATTCATTTTGGAATTTGGGCGGAAAGCCTTAACCTAATTTTGAGAAACCTCCATCTTGAGCAATGCTTTGACTCGAACCCGAATAATCGAGAATCGCACTGAATTATCATCATTTTTGTGTGGACTGATGCATATAAGAGTTAAATTTTTTTCTGATCTATATTAATATTATAAAGAAGTAAATTTGTAAGTTTGTTTGTAGGGGGTAATCTCTGGAAGTAATGAACCCATTTAAAAAATTCTTTCATCATACCAAAGCTACATTATCTACGAGTGCTATAGGCTATATTTTATCCGAATACGGGCAGTATTTCCCTCGGGACGCGAGTGAAACCGCAGGAAAACTGCTAGTATTTTATATGTATGTTTAGTTCATAAGTTTTTAAATATTTTTTTCTCGGGAGTTGAGTCGTTCTACCATTTGAACAAAAATGTTTGTCAGCTCGGGTCAGGGTTGTGACATAATGAGTAAAAATTTTAAGTATACAATACATATAACATGTGACACGGCGACGGCCCTCAATAAATTTGAATCAGGACAGGGAAAACTGCAATACTTAAATACAACACCATTATTTGCCGAAAATACATAAAAAAGACAACAAAAACCTTTATTACACAAAATCGGCTATCACACAACAATATATGTAGATAATTTAAATAGGTACCCCCAAACAAAAAGTTACATCATTAATCATGATATTATTAAACAAATAATACCCATAACGGTTGTCAACTCCCCAGTTAACGGAATACAAATTGTAATTATAAATAATTGCGATAAAATAAACACTTTGATGAATGAAACAATGACTGGACAAACAGACGTGGGTATTTTTGTGTAAACTAGAGAAATCGGTCATGGCCACGAAGAGGTTTTCTATGATTACAATAAAAATAACGGTTTGTTGTTTATGATATTATTTCTGAAGTGAAAACTTCGTTAGCGGCGCTGAGCACTTTTTATGGAAAAAAATATATAAACTCGCGACAGGTATCACATGACCAACACATTTGTTTTATTTTTAATATAAAATATAAAACAAGTTTAAAGGTGGTTCCACATTTGCAACATCGACCCCTGATTTCTGAAAGACCTACTCAAAAAAAAAAAACAACTTATTTGTATAACTCTTCTTGTAATCAATGATGCTTAAAATTGGTTACTAGGTACATAGTTACAATGATTTAACATAATTTACCTTTGCAATCTGATCAGTAAAGGACAATGGGCGTTTTGGTACCCCCGTCCAACAGTGCTGGTTGTAGTACCATTGCGTAGGTCTTGGCAAGGCAAAAAATGTTTACTATGGCGACTAGTCTCTACTCCTTGTCCAATTTGCGTGACATCGACTAATATAACATGCAATGATCGCTAAGTCGTCAACGTAGATGCAGTTCTTGAATTCAAACTATATCGAATAAAATCCGATAAGCGTAAAAAAAAACAAGAATGTGCCCATTTTAGAACGTTTGCCTACCGACTGTATTAAAAGAAACTATGGAAACCTTTGCAGCTCATGCACAACTATGCATATGTATTTGATGAAAGCCTTTCAGTAGGTATTTAATACCAATCATATTGATGTTTAGAGTTGAACACTCTGTCGTACACTCGAGCTCCCCTTAGTGTAAGAGAGCTGAGTATTGATGATTTCCTTCCCAAAAAAACGAAACATAATGATGTGTTCGTTTGAACTATTGTCAAATCGGTTGATGATGGTGTGACTGTTGTTTGACTCCATGGTCTATTGAAAACCTATAGAATCTAATAACGTGTATATTAAAGATTAAAAGATGTCTATTAACTGAGTTTAAAGTGATTATACTGGCGACATGTTCCTTATAATGCATTTGTGTATTTAGATGACATGCTGATTTTTTGTCGATTCAATTTCAATGATTACTCGGATCGGACAACTAATTGAGACAAGCCCCATCGTTTTTATGATTCTTCACGTAAATACGTTTCTAATGATGTATCACACATTACTGTTGGAGGTGGTACCAAATCCCATAGAACTTGCCCATTGTCCTTTTTAAGAACAAAACCTACCCTACTAAATTAAACTTAGCACGCATCAACAATATAGCGTAGATGGCACGTAATAAGTGTGTACCAACCTTTAGGAAGAAGCAGCTTATTTCCGAACGCTACTGTCGTCTGCTAAAAGCTAAGAGATGAATTACGACGTTTTTCGACGTTAATATGTGATAGAATTTTAAAGGAATTTCACGTGCGACGTTCTCCGGCGGTGTTGTCGAAATTATTTTAAAATTTGAAATTTTTGAGTTATGGCGCTTTGTTTACTAGCTCCAAATTGATATGGAAGGAATTTTCTAAATTAGAAATAATGTTGCTAGTATTTAATTTAATGTAAATATTCCTTTAATACACTTAATATTTTACAAGAAAATAAGATGAAAAGGTAAAAAGAACACCAGTAAGTATCTAAGGCTTAGTAGATCGACGACATACGCCTACAGGGGGAGTTGGGGGTCTAAAGGGGAGGCATTACCACTTTAGCAAATTACTTTGTCCCTACAGAATACCCAGCTTTGTCGTGGATTCGATTTTATCAAACAATAATGTCACCTATAGAAAATTCATCTTTGTTTGCCGAAAACCTGTAAATACTGTCGACACCTTTACCTTTTTGTGTCGATTCGACAAAAAAGGTAAAAAGTAAGCAATGCTCAAACTTTAATACTGGCTATAAAGACACTGTTCGAAATTCGAAAAATTAACAATAAACATTCCGCAAAAGGTTTTGAATGTTGCCAGTGAATTGAGCAATCCAAATGTGTGCGCCGCCAAAACCGTAGCATGCAGGATGCCAAATAAAAACCTTCGGAGGACAGTACAACCCATAATTTTTGCCTTAAAACAAGGGACTCTCGTTGGCAGCGGTTCTCAACGTTGGAAGGAAGGGGCGAGGGGCGTAAGCGATTTGTAAGAACGATGAAAGCTCTCGAGATATTGGAGGACAGGGTTGTCAACGAGTCTAATGGATATAACGGCATTTTATTTTTAGTTCCAATATGAACGTAATTAAACTGAACGTTTCCTCTCCGGACCGAGTTATGAGGTTCTTAAAGACGATACAAAAAGCTACTTAGTGAGAAAAGTAAATAGAATCGTTTTTTAGCTGTTTACGGTTAGTTCTGAGTGGATATTATCTGGAGGAAACACCTGGCTTCTGAAAACAATAATGATTAATGGTTTTATTTAAGATCAGAAAGAAAATATATGAACATGTGTCATTTTATCGATAGGAGACATCTTCCATACGTGCCTTTACTCTTGAGGTAAATTACATTTCTCAGCAAAAGAGATTAGGTAAAAGATTATCTGCAAAACCTTTATCGATTGAAGATATTGTTTGGTTTCAAAGAAGACCTATATTTCTGAACGAAATTACTATTTTATTAATCTCAAGTTCGGTTTAACTAGATTTTTTACCGGCTTATGATCTAAGTGGTGGGATTAGAAAAGTTTTTCCACGTCTATGTTGCGTGTGCGCTTATGTTTGTGTGGGATCAAAGCGGGTGATCCAGTCTGTTGATTGACACTTGATCCTATCTGATGGGAATATACGTTTGTTTTGTTTCGTCAACATTGGGATTATTTTAGAAAATTGCAAGATGAACTTAGGGATATAATTTAATTTTTTTTAGGCTAACTTTGAAATGGATTTGGATTATGTTTAGATATTTTTTGTCTACAAGTCGCGATATTTGTGGTAAGAAAAGCTCTGATATAAAAAAACATCCGAATTGGAAACCGCCTCTCTTTGGAAAGTCGGTTAAAAATGACAATTTAGAATCTGAAACATGCCTATCAGAGGATTCGATATTTCTTAGATTACATTTTTGAAGTATAGTAGGTACAGACGACAGCAGGTCAACCTACCCGAATATTTCAAATTTTACCAACCGAACATTAACCTTCCGCTATTGTGATAAGGCTGAAAATCTACTGAAGAAATTTGACAGATTGTGGTAACTTGATGTGCTGTCGTCTGTACCTATCTATCAAGATCTAAGAGAGTAATTTCAAGAATAGCAAAGATACAAATACAGTGAAGGTAACCAATTTTTCACCATAGGGTGTTCAAAGGTGTATGACCCCCCTCAATTCTCTGAGAGTCTCAGGTCCCATGTGGTGGGTCCCACGGGGCCCATGGGTTAGGGACGACGATAGACAATGGCATAAAGATTATTAGATTTGTGGGATACAGTTGTTTATGTGGTATTGTTATGCGCATGCCTGTTGATGTTCCGATTTATGGCAATTTTGTGGAGTAGACATCTGTAAGGTTGAGATTTTTCTTCATAGAAAGAATATAATACAAAGGGCTTATTTGACTATGCTGCAAAGTTAGTGTTTGTGACAGAGCTAAAATCTTTTGGGTGCCTACCGATTACAATAGATATTGTTTCTGATTTTTTTTTTGTTTTTTATTTAGTTGTTTGTTTGTAGGTATCAGAATGGTTGGACACTACAAAGCTGATTTCAAAAATTATTTCACTGTATGGAAGCTACACTGTCCCCGCGTGGCAGAGGCTATATTACCCAAGCACGGGAAAAGGCTTACTTATAACAATATTGAACTGTCGTCACCACATATACATATACTAGCTTCTGCCAGCGGTTTCACCCGCGTCCCGTGGGAACTACTGCGCGCTCCCAGATAAATAGTAGCCTATAATCTTCCTCGATAAATGGGCTATCTAACAATGAAATAATTTTTCAAATCGGACCAGTAGTTCCTGAGATTAGCGCGTTCAAACAAACAAACAAACTCTTCAGCTTTATAATATTAGTATAGATATGTACGTAGGTACGTGAAAACAACAAAATTTGATTACGTGGAAGTGGATGAAATATCGATTACCTACCAGATTCAATTGTGAGGTACGACAGACCGTTAAAAATTTGCGAAATTGGATCCTGGGTGCACGATATAAATATGATATGGTATAACCGGCCATATGCGAAATAAAATTCGGACTTTAACGATCACTGGTTAAAGCTATTTAAAGTGTAAAGTCTAGCCATTTTCCGTATAGCGTATTCTGAGGATTCTCGCCTTATGTAACTTATGAAATTAAGGTAAACTATGATGGCGTCCTAGCCGATTGCCCGCCACGGCGACTGTTCTCATATAAGGAGATCAGCCAGCTGCGCTGGACATATTATAGTGCACAAGCATTTGCGCAGACACAGGTGCACTCCCTATTCCCTCACTCTCATAACCCGATGGGACGGCAATCCGACACGACCGGAGAGAGATCAGGGGTAAACTATAACTAACAAACAACTTTACTGATACAGCGGCTCTCTATTAAAAGAAAACAATCGAACTACGAATTTGACTTGTGTACGAAGGGTGGTATACCATTATCCTAATGCCCCTAAATATCATCTTTATTCAAATTTTTAGTAACTTTATTATTTACAACATTCTTAATCTATTACAAAAAAAAACTTAAACTAAAAAGCGTCGAAAAATTCCTCCCCATCGCTGTCGACCGGGAGCGTGCCCAAAATACTGGCAGCATTGCCACGCTGGATGGCAATGCTTAATCTTTGACCTAGGTATTTTTAGTATTTATTTGTAAAGCGGCAAGTATTCATGAAATGCAGCCTATAGACTAAAAATCTAATAAAATTGCAGCTTTTTCACCAAATTCCTGAAGAACGGTTTATCAGCAGTTATGTCAAGAACGGTTGCAAATTAGGTCAAGGCAACCTTTACCAAACAATCCGCCATATTGCCGTATTAATTCGGGTTAGCAAAGGTTTACGATTGTTGAAGACGGAGAATATCATGCATAGTAATGTGGGTTGGATTGAAGATTCCGCTAAATATGGGTTGGTTATTGGGTAGTGTAATTTTAATATTAATGATAGAATGTAACTACGTTCAGACGAAAACAGGGCAAGCTATCCCAATCTGTCAAATTTCACCAATCGAATATTAACCTTCCACTATTGTAATAATGTTGAAAATCTATTAAAAAATTTGAAACATTTTTTTGAATCCTTGACGTAATATTTGAATTTTCCATATTACGTGGACGTCGTCATGAAAAATCTTCTCAAATTATCTTTTGCAAAAGACGTAGATAAATAAACCAATCCGATTATACATGATCTCATTGGACAATCAAACTTAATTAAAGTTTAAGGCACGAACACACGATCGATAAATGAGTCACAGTTCTCAGAATTTTTTGATATTATATTGCATTCATTCTTAGAAGACGGTAACCATAAAAACATGGCACCTCAATTATTATTTACCTGTACCTACATTTTAAAACAAAAGAGTCGTATTAAATAGGACTGCTACTAAAAAATATCATTCTATTTTCAAAACAAATCCTCTTTGAATAAAAAAAATAACAAATAGGTTTGCCAGCCCTCAATACAAGAGGACTTGGGACTCGCTGCGGTTGCAAAATTCCCGCTTCAAAGGTCACTCACCCCACTCATTAGGCGTTAGCTGTGACGTCATAGATGTCACGTATTTTCTATTGATGTAAGTCTCGGGTTCAAGTTTTGGTTTTAGAACTTAATGTTATTTCGGATTTAAGTGTTTTGAATTTGGAATATTCGAATGCAGATTAAATTATTGTAACTTTGAATGTAAATATTATGTAAAATCAAAGCAGTACACTGATTCGAAATTAGAATGTTTTCAAACTTCGAATGCAATGAGATTATTCACAATTTGTTTAAAAAAATACTATGCCAACAACATGCGTACGATTTACACTGAAACTCAATGATTTTGAAATACAAATTACAAAACTACAGTCTCACCTAGGGTTGCCATCCGTCCGGGTTTTCCCGGATTTGTCCTCGTTTAGAGGGCGTCCGGGGAGCGTCCGGGGAAGGTTTCATTTGTAGACCGGGTTTTAAAAAATAAAAGAAATTGGGTCGCCCGCCCGCGAGACACGCACTATGCTCATTTTTACAATAAATAAAGACAGGTTGCGACCCGACTTTGCGAAAATTTCGCGCTCGCTTCGCTCGCGCATATTCTAAATGTCAACATCTGGCTAACTAGGACTTGCACATGGAAGGTTGCATACTATTAGCTATAAAACAGTTAAAATCACGTTTGTTTTACGGGAACATAGCCTAAAATACTTATTTTATTCTAGTTTTCAATAATTGTTGTTATAGCGGCAACAAAAATACATCATCTGTAAACAATTCAACTGTTTAACTGTCTGTGACAGGCGAATAGGGAAGTCTTTGTAATAGGGTCTCGTTTTACGGTTTGGGTACGGAACCCTAGAAATTACCATGTCTTACTTATCAACCTAGCAAGCACGGTCCCAAAACTGTAATTATCTGGTTGAAAAATCTTCTAAATAATCAGTATTCAACTTGTTCACATCTAATGGTGTTTTGAATTAAAATTTTTAACGATGTTCAGACAGTCAGAAGGATTGAGAAATACTATCGTGTTCCAAAAACTATCGTGACTATAAAAGATTTCTCAAAATAACAAAAAAGGTGGCGCTCGCTCCGCTCACGCACGCAAAAAAACAGCAGGAAATAGTGACAAGATGCCACTATTTCCTGCTGTTTTTTTTATTCAAGCATATAATAAAATTGCACTCGCTTGTCCATCACCCGTCCAAAAAACTAAAAAAATCGCGAATTCTGTTACTGCTAGTGCTTTTTTCCCCCAAACATTTTTTCACTCGCGCCTTCAGAGGCGATATATATTTTTTTATAGGATTTGTCAAAAACCAAAACAACTCTACTTACAACATAAAAATTTCGCGCTCGCTCCGCTCGCGCATCTTACTTAA
Organism: Heliothis virescens; assembly: GCA_002382865.2. Classification (NCBI taxonomy): domain Eukaryota; kingdom Metazoa; phylum Arthropoda; class Insecta; order Lepidoptera; family Noctuidae; genus Heliothis; species Heliothis virescens. Next base: position 5,904,623 of record NWSH02000162.1, on the reverse strand, counting down.
CCCTTTCCTTTACATTTATGAATTGACGGTGAAGACTTAATTAAGCATTTCTCCAAAAAGTTCAAGCTCATTAGATCTTACTTATGATCATCAAGAACCCAAACGCGACATCTCGGTCTTTCAAAAATACAGAAAAGTAAATTTTAAGTATCAATTTGTCGTTTTTGACGGTGCTTAATAGAAAAATAACAAGATATCCCGGGTCTCAACTTAGGCATCGCCGCCACTGGAGGGGCCCCATTTTGCTATTTGCCCCGGGGCCCCCGGTAACCTAGCTACGCCACTGCACGGCCCGTTCGTAAAAGATCTTGTTGACATGTCCGGCTTTTGGACTCTAAAATCCGGGGTTTTCACGCGTCTTGTCCTGTTTTCCAAATTTTAGAGATGGCAACCCTAGTCTCACCTAATGCTTTTACAAGCAATAACATTTTACTATCGCTACGAATTATAAATTAACTCCCCGTGTTCGGCCGACACTAAAACATTATAACAGTTTTAAAATCACTAAATCATAAACAACATCACCAGTCAAACATATGAAACATGTCATCTATAAAAAAAATGGACGCTTACGACATTCGGAACGACCAACTTATATTAACAGACGGGAAAATGTGGAACTAAATTCAAATGTACTAAATTTGACAGGTCATTGACGTTTTTCCTTAGCAAGCAGCGCCACTAACAACTGCGACGTTAAAATGGGCGTTCGAAATATAAAATCGTTTGAATGTTTATGTTGATCGTTCTACATACGGTTTATTTTGAAATAATATTTTGTTTCATGTCGTTATGAGATGTATATTGACTTAGTATGAGATGAAACTTTTGAGGGAATGTTGTATTAAGGATTATAGATAAGATAACACAAACTGAAATTGAGTCATACTTACTATCAAGGGAATACTGCACGACTTTTAAACAATGTACCAAAATTGTTTCATGTGTTAAGCATGCACGCGGCTTTTGCTATGACAATTTTTTTTTAATTACTGATCAAAATTATAAGGCCAGATTACAAAACAAAACAACCATATATCTGAGCCGTCAATTTCAAACGAACTCGAGATCCTAGTTGGGTATTAATTACAAAGCTTAGCGCACACAAGCGGGTCAGAACTGTAAAACTATTAACGGGTCTGTCCGAATAGTTCGAAATAGTTTCCTTGGCTCGCCGCCAGGGGCGCTGGTGATAGATCGCGTCGCCTTGCATTTGACATGTTGTAAACAAAAATAATAAATAAAAACGTACAGTACAACATGTTTTGATATATTACGTGTATTTCATTTTGGCTTTTATGTAGCTACAGTTTTATTGGTTTTACGTAAGATTTGAAATGACGGGGTTTATGGAACAACTCGACGTTTATGTTGATTGCCAATTTCTGGCGTGATTTTTTCGGCTATCTCCGGAGATTGACAGGTTAATTAATGTATCAGGGATTCGGGAATCAGTTAAACTGGGTATTGAGGTTTTATAATTACGTAAACGTTAAGAAACACGTGTGAAAAAGGGTACACAAGAATTTGAATGAAGTTTAGCTACACTAACCTCAAAAAAGTTAATCAAAACAGCTAACCTAAACTCATAACATAACTAAACTCCTAAAACACGAGCTAAATACGAAAAACATGAAGAAAATTACTTTTTAAAATGAACCACTGCCATCAAAACATTATGAACGAACTCAACGCATCGTGCCGCGAAGTTTGCAATTTACAACTTTAGTTCTCTGACAAGTACTTACAGGACTTAATATCTTGCTGGTATGTACTCAGCTTTATTTGGACGAGTATTTAGGAGTATTCCTTAAGGACATGACGCAAGTGATAGCAACGTCATTTTTATTTTGCAGACGTAAAAGTTTTTTTTGGAAAAAGAAAACAAGTCCTACTAATCCCACTAATATTATAAATGCGAGTTTGTGAGCACGGATGTATGTGCATGTATGTTTTGTTACTCTTTCACGCTAAAAATACTGGACAGATTTTGATCAAACTTGGCAGTAATATAGCTTATGTATCAGAACAACATATAGGTAATTTTTATCCGGGTACGAGGAGTAGTTCCCTCAGGAAGCGGGTGAAACCGCTGGCGGTAGCTAGTAATTTATTTATAAAGCAATACAACATTTTTTATATTAAAAAGAAAACTATTCTTTTACCTACATATAGCTTAAAACTAATAAAGAACATCAAAATGTTTTGGAAAAATAATTGTGAATTAGACTTTAATTTTAGAAAAACTGAAAAATATTAATAAAGTGCTGATTAATATAATAAGTTTTATAATAGACACTCAAATTATCATTTTACTGGACAAAACAATTTCCAAAAATAGGTCAGAAAAAATGAATAAAAAATTAGGCTCCATTACACCGGCCACAAATATCGACCAACAAAACGAAGGGGTGGCTGTTAAATTTTTAATAATTTGATGAGCACATGAAACGTGCCGATTTTCAGCCAGGAATATATACTGTGATTAAATACAATTTGGACCGCTCCCGAGTACCCTCTAGCACTTCCGGGAAGCCTAGTGACTTCCGCCGCCCGACTTCCGGTAGGATACCGCGGGTTTTTTTTTTCAAGTGCCTCTTGTGGCCGAGTGCCTTTTTGTCGTGGAATAAAGTTTTTCACCAAAAATGCTGAAAATGTACGTGTTTTATATTAAGTATGTATTTTTGGGTGTCGTATTTTCAAAAGTAATGGTGTTATTATTAATGGTTTTTTTTAAGTCTTTTAATAAATGGTCTTTTAGTCTCACGCTTGACAAATACAGGAGGAACAAGTTATAAGTAAGCTTATAACAGTTTTTTTAATTATAGCTATTTTTAATGTGAACTGCATTTTTATCGGCTCATAACTGACTTCATTCTTGTTTACATGTGCAGACAGCACATCAAGCTACTACAATCTGTCAAATTTCTTCAATAGATTTTCAACCTTATCACAATAGCGGAAAAGGTTAATGTTAGATTGGTAAAATTTGACAGATTCGTATATGTTGACCTGCTGTCGTCTGTATAATAAGTCAATCATCATTAAAGTTTATTTTAGAAACATCACAGAATAACAACTGTCGTGTAGCTTGTTACCAAAAACTGCTGATAGATTAATAACAATAGAAAAAAAATATACATGTTTAGAAAAAATCTTATACCCCAGTTCGGGTGTTTCTTGTCTGTCAGTATGCAAACAACACAGCTAAAACCAACATAAAAACATCAATCCAAAAAACCCTTAACACAAAGCAATAAAGTCTAAATTCAAACGTTCGAACAGCAAACACAAACTTGTCAAACAACACAATTCAATTTGACAAGTCGGAACAAACAATTCTGAACTTTATGCGGACGATGTAAACGTCAATATTGATTGTAAACTTACAAGATGACGAACACATGGTAGTCTAGTTAACTAAATATATGAAGACCATTGTTTATGGAGCATCCTGTTGATAGATATTAAAAGGTTTTGTGTCAAAACGGGATACGTTTAACTATAAACAAATTGGGGACGAAAGGGACAAGCATAAGTACCAGGATAGAAGAACATGCTAAGAGATATTTTAAGCTAACAATGGCAGTTTCAGACATTCCAGATAAAGTTCTAGGTACATATAATGCCATAGAATAGTAATAAAATTTTAAAAAATCAATGATACTTACTATCTGTCAGATAGCTACCTAGAACTTTATCAGGAACCTGCAAAACTACTCGTTAGTGTCAAAATTTAACTTCAAACAAATTGAGGAGAAAAGGGGATCAAAAATATATAAGTAAGTACTAGGATAGAAGAACATGCTAAGAGATATTTTAAGCCAAGTCTTTTACTGGTAGCTCGTTAGGGTTTCGTACACAAAGACATCGCTGTAAGTCTGTTTGTTACCAGGCTGTATCTCAAGAACCGTGATAGCTAGACAGTTAAAATTTTCACATCTGATATATTAATGTTGCCGCTATACCAACAAATACAATAAAAAAAAAAATATTTTAGGGGGCTCCCACAACAAACATGATCTTTTATACATAGATAATGGTACGGAACCCTTGGTGCGAGTCCGACTCGCACTTGGTTTTTATTCTCAGTTTAAAATACCCATCGGATATTTACAGAGTAAAGAGATCAAGTCACTTTACAAAGGTCAGTGAACTTTGATAGATCGGAATATATAAAAGAATGACGTAAGTTTTTACAGTTGTAGTAATGTAAACATTATTACTTTTAATGTCTATTTGGCAATAACATTTGTCTACTAATCGTATAAGCAAATTAAGCGTAAGCCAACAATTAAATCTATACTAATATTATAAAGCTGAAGAGTTTGTTTGTATGAACGCGCTAATCTCAGGAACTACTGGTCCGATTTGAAAAATTCTTTCAGTGTTAGATAGCCCATTTATCGAGGAAGG
>NWSH02000162.1:5889016-5900111 GCA_002382865.2 Heliothis virescens | reverse complement strand
AATTTGGACCGCTCCCGAGTACCCTCTAGCACTTCCGGGAAGCCTAGTGACTTCCGCCGCCCGACTTCCGGTAGGATACCGCGGGTTTTTTTTTTCAAGTGCCTCTTGTGGCCGAGTGCCTTTTTGTCGTGGAATAAAGTTTTTCACCAAAAATGCTGAAAATGTACGTGTTTTATATTAAGTATGTATTTTTGGGTGTCGTATTTTCAAAAGTAATGGTGTTATTATTAATGGTTTTTTTTAAGTCTTTTAATAAATGGTCTTTTAGTCTCACGCTTGACAAATACAGGAGGAACAAGTTATAAGTAAGCTTATAACAGTTTTTTTAATTATAGCTATTTTTAATGTGAACTGCATTTTTATCGGCTCATAACTGACTTCATTCTTGTTTACATGTGCAGACAGCACATCAAGCTACTACAATCTGTCAAATTTCTTCAATAGATTTTCAACCTTATCACAATAGCGGAAAAGGTTAATGTTAGATTGGTAAAATTTGACAGATTCGTATATGTTGACCTGCTGTCGTCTGTATAATAAGTCAATCATCATTAAAGTTTATTTTAGAAACATCACAGAATAACAACTGTCGTGTAGCTTGTTACCAAAAACTGCTGATAGATTAATAACAATAGAAAAAAAATATACATGTTTAGAAAAAATCTTATACCCCAGTTCGGGTGTTTCTTGTCTGTCAGTATGCAAACAACACAGCTAAAACCAACATAAAAACATCAATCCAAAAAACCCTTAACACAAAGCAATAAAGTCTAAATTCAAACGTTCGAACAGCAAACACAAACTTGTCAAACAACACAATTCAATTTGACAAGTCGGAACAAACAATTCTGAACTTTATGCGGACGATGTAAACGTCAATATTGATTGTAAACTTACAAGATGACGAACACATGGTAGTCTAGTTAACTAAATATATGAAGACCATTGTTTATGGAGCATCCTGTTGATAGATATTAAAAGGTTTTGTGTCAAAACGGGATACGTTTAACTATAAACAAATTGGGGACGAAAGGGACAAGCATAAGTACCAGGATAGAAGAACATGCTAAGAGATATTTTAAGCTAACAATGGCAGTTTCAGACATTCCAGATAAAGTTCTAGGTACATATAATGCCATAGAATAGTAATAAAATTTTAAAAAATCAATGATACTTACTATCTGTCAGATAGCTACCTAGAACTTTATCAGGAACCTGCAAAACTACTCGTTAGTGTCAAAATTTAACTTCAAACAAATTGAGGAGAAAAGGGGATCAAAAATATATAAGTAAGTACTAGGATAGAAGAACATGCTAAGAGATATTTTAAGCCAAGTCTTTTACTGGTAGCTCGTTAGGGTTTCGTACACAAAGACATCGCTGTAAGTCTGTTTGTTACCAGGCTGTATCTCAAGAACCGTGATAGCTAGACAGTTAAAATTTTCACATCTGATATATTAATGTTGCCGCTATACCAACAAATACAATAAAAAAAAAAATATTTTAGGGGGCTCCCACAACAAACATGATCTTTTATACATAGATAATGGTACGGAACCCTTGGTGCGAGTCCGACTCGCACTTGGTTTTTATTCTCAGTTTAAAATACCCATCGGATATTTACAGAGTAAAGAGATCAAGTCACTTTACAAAGGTCAGTGAACTTTGATAGATCGGAATATATAAAAGAATGACGTAAGTTTTTACAGTTGTAGTAATGTAAACATTATTACTTTTAATGTCTATTTGGCAATAACATTTGTCTACTAATCGTATAAGCAAATTAAGCGTAAGCCAACAATTAAATCTATACTAATATTATAAAGCTGAAGAGTTTGTTTGTATGAACGCGCTAATCTCAGGAACTACTGGTCCGATTTGAAAAATTCTTTCAGTATTAGATAGCCCATTTATCGAGGAAGGCTATAGGCTACTTTTTAACCGGGTGCGCCGAGTAGTTCCCACGGGACGCGGGTGAAACCGTTGGCTGAAGCTAGTGAACTATACAATATTTCATTCAAGTTAAAATCAATTAGATTTATTATGCCAAATGACACAAAACAATCAAATTGACAAAACGACAGAACTTAATAAATTAAATCCTAAACCAAACAAAACTAAAGACAGATTATCTAAAGCCAATTAAAGCTAAAACTTAATTCAAACAAAGCCTTACAAAATACTCGGAAATTGTTATCAAGATACTATAGAATTCTATAGAAAACAATTTAATTAGAACTAAATACAAGTGTTCACACTTATTCAGAACAAACTATAATTTATTAGATGTCAGTAATTCGTGACAATGTACTAAATATTATGCAATTTTCAACGTATTGTTTGTTTCTAAGAATTAAAGGGATATAGAGCGCAGTTATTAATAAGTCAAGATTAGTATGAAGTAGCTACGTGCACCATTGTTAAGTGTTTTTGCTATTAACTTGGCAAAATTATGAGGAAATTGGTCTGCTATATTAAAGAAAACATGTTACAAATCTACTATCTAGGCATAGTATTGCTTAATCAAAAAGATTAATTAATCAGAAAAAAACCAGTAATCTCGCTCGAGTATAGAAATTACCTTTTTTTACATCACACTTAAAGGTAATAAACTAATTATTTAACACATACGTTTCGCTTGTCAACTTGCAGCCAAGAATTTTAAAGATACAAATCAGCAACATCAATGTAAACCTTGTCTCATTCCTACCCAAATGAACAGGCTAATTAGTACGATACTAAAACCTAAACCTAACGGTCAGTCTTAATCAAGATACGGACCATTCCATAAATTTAGCCAATTTTATTTCACATTTTCTAAACAGGATACCAAATAAGAACCAACTTTTAAAATTGTTTTTTCTGTCGACGCAAAAAGTTTAAGTAAATACTGTTTTTTAATTAGAAATGGCGTGAGACGATTTGACGATAAATTCTTGACAACGGTATGCTTTATAAATTATTTTGGTTGAAAAGTTTAAAAGACTTCTTAAGGAAGACTTAATTAGTCACAGGGCTGGACCAAAAAACAAAAGTTGTACAATGAGGTAGCTACTTAAAATACTTTTTTGTGTTATTTAATGATTGAACCTCAATCTTTCAGAGGTTTTTCAGAACACCCGATACCAATTATAATAAGAACTTTTAGATAGCTCTAATTGTGAGATGACAGACTGACGACAGAAGTAGTAACTTGTCGTCACAGCCGAAAACGCCTACTGTTGGATAAAAGCCTCCCCCAAGCTGGCGAGATTTGCCCATAAAATCTCATCTATACGCATGACCAGCGTGGTGAGTACTGTTCATGCGAGTACGTAAAATTTTGAAGCAAAAGTGTCAAAAATCTTCCTCATCCCTACTAGACAATTCGGTAACAAAACGCCATAAAGAACTGCATTCTTTCCACCCATTCAACCAGCTTCCCAAATCCCCAATATATTCCATTAAAATACCAACGAAATAATACAGCTTAGTCTCCACAAGGGATTATTGGCATTGCCGTCGAAACTTTCAGGACTGGACTGATGCCGAAATTGAAGACCTAAACTAGGGCAACCTGAAAGCAACCTGAAAGCAATTTCCAGTCGCTTACTGCCGATTCTGGGGAATGTATTTCGTTACAGTTACGTCAGTGCAATTTATTTTAGGATAGATCTGTTCGGCTATGTATTGCATTAGCGGCAAATTTCTATGACCTATATGTTGATTTGTTTGTTAGATTGCGATTTGACTTAGTACTTGTATGGGACTATGATCAAAATGCTATCTCATCTTTCTGCACTTGTCACAATTTTATTTGAAGTCAGCGCGGCACGTTTTCTTCTTCCATGCATCCATCATAATTCATAAGTGACATTATTTTTAGCCATATCGATTTTCAAACAATTCATCCATCGTTTCTTTGGTCGTCCTCTTCCACTATATCCATCCACGTTTATGCTGGAAACCTTCCTCACAACATGATCCTCACGTCACATGTCCATATCATGATAGCCGATGTCCATATGGTTTTTGATTACCGGTGTTATTTTCTGACTATCCTCATTTCTTACTCTATTTACAATATCACCATACATTCTCTTAACAGTTGTCTTTCACTATCTCTAGTAAGCAAATCCACTGATAGATGGGTTATAGAAATGCGCCTTTAGACCAAGATATCTGCCGCCAAATTATAATCCTTTTGTTCTTAGATATCAGTCTGCATGCAAAATAATCGTATTACAATGCAATAGACAAAACAAGAGAACTAAACAGTTGTAGGTCTAGCTCCCAGTTCTAGACATAATACTTATGCAAATAAGGCGACGCTGGTTAAATATTAAGGGAGAATACACAACAGACGACTGATTTTAGATTGCGAAGAATTAAATGTCCATTTACATTTAATATGACGTCTTTACTTGCAGTCTTCTTTAGATTTACTATTGAATCCATGAAACTTTGTCAAACAACTAAAAACAAAACGCATCTAGATCGGATCATCCATTTGTCAAATCTGTCCGAATCTATCAAATTTTATCAATCGAACATTGATCTTCCACCATTGTGATAAGGTTGAAATGCGATCGCGTTTTTACAAACATAGGTAGCGATCATACAACTTTATGCTTTGGTGGTTAAATACTACTACCTACCGACCGTAAGTAAAACGAGGCGTTTAATCGTATAATCTGCATACTGCCTAATTCCGTACTATAAAGCCATTGACGTGAAAGATTAGAGCTGCAACTCCAGGATTTAACTTCTAAGATGAGGTGTATTAACTTGACAGGGTTGCCAAAACATTGTGTTTTGTAAGTTTATAGTCCTTAAGATTTTAAGTTAAGTTCAAGTTATAAGACAAATTTTGGTGTTGTTTTGGGATTTGCTTGTGTAACTCCTGGTTTTGTAAAAAGTTCTTTTTTGCGATCAAAAGGTCTGAAAATTGTCGAGGAAAATTTGCGATATTGCCAGCTGAGCTGAGTGATGATTCAATTGTTACGTGTCTATAAGGAAAACGGCCATTCATCATCAAATACCTAACCTAGCAAGGTAAAACAAATCCACACATTTTATTTACCTCAGAATTATATTATCCGGTCCACCTGAACGATTCAATATTTTTAATTAATTCAAACAATGTCCCAACCCTTCAAATCTCACCTGACGATCTGAATAAACAAAAACAAAATTTCAATTTACGAAGCAACCCTTCGGCCGCTGTACGGATCTCAACGCAAATCCCACTTTGATCGACTTCCCAAGTCCTTCAAGCGATAGCCTTAGATTTCGGTACAGGGTTAGATACTTGGAACCCATTTCGTTACACTTTCATTATGGATTTGGTAATGGTTACTGAACTTTGATCAGGCTTTCGGTTTCTATTTGTTTCTTATTATGGTTTTGTGGCCGGATATTTGGCCTCTTTAGTCTCCGAAAAAGAAAGGCCTTCTATTTTAGGCAAGGCCTTTATGGTTGACTGTATATAAAAGAATCTACGTGAGGAATACTGTGGGTGGCCAGTCTCTGGTTAAATAAAAACACTGTTATCAGTTGTTGGCGAGAAAACCACACTTTGCGTCATCGAACTTTGGTCATTATCTGGGAAATACTTCGTAGACAAAGAACTGTGTGTTCTTAAGAAACTGACTATTGTCCTGTAAAATAAGGATGACTAAAAATAAAGAAAAGTAATAGCGTCCAGACCGGCCACACATCGGTGGCACCACATCGACCGGACACATTTAGTGCACAAGCATTTGCGCGGACACAGGTGCACTCTCAATTCCACTATACTCATAGCCTCTCAAAACTCTCATAGCCATTAATAAATAGTCTTCATTTTCTGAACGATCCTATAAGGACTACAGAAAAAAGTTTTATATCAATTTAAAAAAGCCGTTTGGCTTGTTCTTGTCAACAGCATTTTAGCTGATTTAAACCAACATTAAAGAACATACCTTTACCTATTGACAATTTAACTACACCCATAACACACACAAATAACTATCACCTTCTAAGTCAAAACACAATAGAATGTCATACGAACTTAACAACAAACATGATACGTTGATAACTGGACCATATATGATGTAACGACCCATAAAAGACACCATACTCCCATAAACCAATGTATTGGGTATCGGTGTAAAATAATGTCGAATGTAATAAAATATAACGAGAGTTTAATATAGCTAGTATGGCGATTGTATTTCACGAGTGTAAGGTTATAATAGGATATTATTATGGCTGAATAATTTATCAATGGTGAATTTTGTAGATGTTATAGTACCACATGATGCTTACGATGGAAAGGAAACTGCTCGGAAGATGAGCAGCTATTTCCATATTTTAGTAAATTGTTTCATTGTCGAGTAATATAGCGCAGAAAGCAGAAATAATGGATAAAATGGAGCATGGCACGCTCTTACTTTGCGATACTCTGTCCCTTTTCAGGTGCGAGTATCGAACAGATGTACTGCAAAAGAATGTTTTTTTTTCCTATACTCCTTAATATAAGTCCAGTTTTATTGAGCAAATTGAGAAAATTCTCCATGAAACTGTGAGCTAAGATGTCCCCCGAAACAAAGTCGAGATGTATGATTGCATGATCAAAGATTTGAATAAAACTAAAGACAAATCTTATAAACATAAATAAGAAAAGCGAATTGTACGGTCAAACTATAGAATACGTTCCTTGTATCTTTTATTGTGACATACAATCCAAACAATACGTAAATCCACAAGGGCCATCTTATAACTTAAACAAAACCGCATCGCGTTCTATTTTCAAATCTCGTACATCCAACGTTTTATCTCCACGTTCCATTTTACCAACGTTCGAATTTTAAATTTTCTAACCCGGAACCGCGGCACGATCCAACACACCAATTATCGTTGGCGGGGCTCATTCGACCAGCCTTCACTCTTACTCATTACGTTTCCATTAACAAAAGCAGGGTTGCCTAACCATTCCGAGCCACATTTAAAAAGATCGCCAACCTTTAACCCGTAAACGTTTTGTGGGCGGGTCCGTACTGCCATTGTAACACTTCTGAGCTATTTCAAGTGTCAAATTAATGATTCGAAACAGTGAGGCGATAGACTGCAGCGCGTTGGATGCTCAACGTTTTTTTCTTTGGTCCAAGGCAGAGATGAACGAATGGATTAACGAGACGCCTATATCGTGTTAATGCAGTAAAAATGTTTAATGGGAATTAATCAACTTATTAATAAAATAGTAAAACGTGTTGCTCTAGATAATTTGTATAAGTAATTTAATCCTTGTCAATAACAGGGTTTACATGTGGCGTCATTCATATTTGTTGAAATGATCGTCCCGTTTTTTTTTGTTGAAATAAAGAAGCGAATACATTGTCATACCACATAACTCTTAAATATTTTGCTTGAGCCTCTGACTTGCACCACAGACAACCATTACACATCACGTTACGCAACAAGCACAAATCTTATCGTAACATCTGAACTTTTGCACATCCCTACGATTACAACAATGTACATGTTACCGGTTTTCTTGCTTTCTACACGAATAGTTTCTATACACTTGCATAATTAACTTCATGATCATTAATCTACGTCTCTGTAGTGGAATTTGTGTGCAATGCAATTTTAAGACGTCCGTCTGGGTGTAACGGGTGACCTAGTTTGGAACTAAATGGGGAGCAGGTTCCTGGATCGGCCATTTCGAGTCGAAATAGAAGCCTTAGTAAGTACCTTGTATAGTTAACGTTAAATAGGACTTTCAATGAGATTAAATGCTTGAAAGTTTATTTTGGTAGGCATGGGTTTTTGAGGGTTATGTATGTTTTGTAGTATGAAAAATAGAAGGTTAACTAATTGCTGCACTGTCCTATGACGCGAATTACCACAGTCAAATCCCCAAAATTCTGGCTGAAACCTATAGTTATTATTTTTTTCAAATAATTCACAGCATGACATTAACTAGTACACCTTCGTGAGTACATAATCAAAACACACCTCAAAACCGATAAATCAATAAAATATTCAAATGCAATGTTTTACAAAGCCCAGTAAATAATATTCGAATAACTAGTTCCACGTTTCTGTACAAAATCTTTAATACAAGTTAATGTTATCAGATTTATTTGCGTGTACGGCAGATTCGTGGAGTCGAGATACCGACCGCGAAATACACGCTCGACCTAATTTCTAAATCTGCCTACGATAATGTTAGGATTACGACACCTTTCAATTTGATCCGTACATATTTGTAATAGCTCGCTTCCATTCCGGGAAAAATTGTTCCCCTCTTCCGTTGGGCTGTGGGCGGTTTTCATGGTATTAAAGGATTATGGGGATGGGTGGGTACTTAAACTGTGGTCGCCTGCTAACCAGGCAGTTGCAAATTGTGCTAATTAAAAGCACACGTTATTTTTTTTAGCAGGTGTACGTTTGCATGATAATAATGATTGCGTAATTTGCAATCATGCATAGAACACACGAGTCGGATTTTGCCGGACCGATTTTAACTGATTCTTTTCTTGAATGTTGAATTTCGAACACTGTAATCAGCCAGTAAACGTATCCATTCCAATTTCAAATTCTAACACAAGAATTTTATTCAAAAGTAGAATAAAACCTATTCTTAATTCAAATGCAGAGTTTTGAAAGGAATATCTTTGACAGAATGATTCACAGGTCTCCGTCGATTCCAAGCCCCGTCTATCTTATCTAAAGGACACCGGCGTATCTTTTTGCGTCGGCGCAAACGATCAATGCGAATTGACTACGAAGATTTACGACCACACCACTAAAAGCTGCGTGAATTATGCTCGTATACTTGTCCCTTTCTAACCTACGAGTAGGACGAAGAGTGAAGGAGACGGGCTCTATTTAGTAGTACTTTGGTTTGAACTTTGTGAAAGTTATAGGAATTTCACGGGGTGTGGAATGGAATCTACGCTATAGTAGCAATAAATAGCTAGAGCCGTTTATAATTGTAGTGGCTTGTAGATAAGGAAGTTTCGGTATGCGAATACGAATTTATGCGTGTTAGAAGCCATTGTAACGGTCGTGTTTCGAAGTTTTTAATGGAACTTAAAACTGTTTTGAAAATAGACACGAATTTTCTTTATACTGATAAATCAAGGATTAGTTCGCTTGTTACAAAATTGGGTTTTCTTTTATATAGGTAGTTTTCGTGATACAATTGCCTGTTGTTAATTCTTTGACTACGCCTGTGTGAATCTTTGCAAATCATATTACTTCTGTTTCCTCTGAATTTAATGTTTTATATCAGTATTTAACCTTAATAAAATAGTACTTTGATAGCATTAAGCATTAACCCACATTTGGAGCATCTGAACGTTATTTTATTTGAATCTAAATTCATCCGCTCTGATTGAGTAAGATCCATAAACATAAAATTTTAATGGACACGTTTAGGAAGATAAAATTCTTTAAAATCATCTTTATTTTTGCGTGGAGAGAAACGCACTTCGTAAAAAAAACAGAAACGCACATGTTCTTTATTTAAAAACATGATGCGTTCTATTTTACGAAAGGCAAATAAACAATTTTATCGGCCAGTAACTTAAAAAAAATTGTAAGTATATTCCTAATAGCTTTTGTTTTCGATAGATTCTAGAATTTTCAACTATGGACTCGTAGAATTCGCGAATATAATAATATGAATAACAAGGAAAGTGTAAGTATGTATGATACAAACATGACTTCATCTACTATGACTCATCTGAGGGCAAATCCTAACGAATTTATAAACTCCTATTGTATGTACTGACATGATTGGCTTATATTATACAAATTAAAGGAAATAAGTACAGGAAAAAAATGTTTTTTGTACCTATTACCGAATGAATGGGAATATTACCGAATTAATAGTTTATCACGTTTGTTGTATTTCAGCCGCCTGTATTTGTTGATAAAGCAGCAACTTAAATTCATCCTCTGTGAATACTTCAGCTCTCTAGCAATCATGATTCAAGAGATACAGCTTAGTGACGGACGGACAGCGTTGTAATAGGGTCCCTTTTTACCTTTACATCAAGTTACCACAATCTGTCAAATTTCTACAATAGATCTTCAACCTTATCACAATAGTGGAAGGTTCATGTTCGATTGGTAAAATTTGACAGATTGGTGCAATACGTTGACCTGCCGTTGTCTGTACATTTATTGAAATTATATAATACTTAAGTTAAATATAACTAGAACAACATCGTCTGTATTCATTATTGAAGGTTATCTTCAAGAATAAACAGACAGTGCCCATGCCCATGCAATATGAAGGACAACGCACATCAATGTGTCAACTAAATATGACTCACAATTGACTATTGTACTCAGAATAAAAATGCACCAATGAATTGTACCTACATACATATTATATAACAAGGAGGAAACATTTTTGTGCCCTAAAGGCTCCGAAACTAGTGAATCGATTTAAACAATTCTTTCACTAATAGTAACCTGCAAATATAACCTCTTCGAAAGTGTTACTCTTTTGTTTTTATCCGTGTGCGGAAAGTAGATCCTTAAGAAGCGGGTGACACCGCTGGCAGAAGCTAGTAAACCAATAGAAAATCAATTGTGTCTCGCGCATAGGAATCTGCGCTCCATAATGGATAAAGCATTACAACTGTCAAATACTTGGTTTCAAAAATATCCCTATAACACGAGTGAAACAAGATAACATAAGCTAGCTATCCTCTAAAACCTAATTACAAAATATTATTCGTCACCCAAGTAACAATTTGTACATTAAGTGCCGTTTAACCACATAATAACGTGTTGTATTACACATTATTGACATAATAACATATTTAGCATCCCATTTGAAAGCTTGGCATTTAATAATAACGCCATCTTTACAGGAGTCAAGTATCAATGTCAAAGTTCAGTGTTATCGAGAATATTGTAAGCAAATCTATACTAATATTATAAAGAGGAAAACTTTGTTTGTTTGTTTGTTTGTTTGTTTGTTTGGTTGTAATGAATAGGCTCAAAAACTACTGGACCGATTTTAAAAATTCTTTCACCATTCGAAAGCTACATTATCCACGAGTGACATAGGCTATATTTTATCCGGGTACGGGCAGTAATTCCCACGGGA
>NWSH02000162.1:5872858-5887086 GCA_002382865.2 Heliothis virescens | reverse complement strand
TTTGTTTGTTTGTTTGGTTGTAATGAATAGGCTCAAAAACTACTGGACCGATTTTAAAAATTCTTTCACCATTCGAAAGCTACATTATCCACGAGTGACATAGGCTATATTTTATCCGGGTACGGGCAGTAATACCCACGGGACGCGAGTGAAACCGCGGGAAAACGGCTAGTTATTAGATATAATAATGTATATAGATTAAACTCTGTGTGAATATGTGATTTCAAAATGTGCGGCACAGCTGGATATAATTATGGAAGATGGAAAATTTTCATAAACACTGTTCTGTCTTATGAGCTTAGTCTAAGTCATTTGTAGGTCTATAAAATAATAGGGCAGTAATTAGCTTTCGTTTTTAAACCTGAATTAATTTATCAGCTTTATAGATATGTTCTGGGGGGAAAATAATATTAATCATCATGATTATTCATGTTCCATTTGTATTATCCATCCCCAAGTATAGACAGGTGCATTTGCCTAATAAAAGACAATCGATATCTTCGATATTGATTCCATACAGCAATGAACATTCGTTTTTCGAACTAGGTTTCCATACGTTTTAATTAAGGGTTATTTTCATACCCAATTTACCTATAATAACTTGGCGTTTCACCACCTATGAAGATGTTTAAGACGAGTACCTTACCCAACACTTACAAAACCGAATAATAATAGAATACAAAATGTCTTACTTATCTTAAAATATCTTGTGTGAATAGAAAAAAAAAAGAATACGTTAAGTTGTGCAATTGTTCGGAGATCGCACATCGAAACTAATCGTCGAAGCAAGCAGCTTGCTATTCAAATTCATCCATTTTGAACCTTTTTTTTTCTGAGAAAATGATACGTCATACATACAAAAATAGCTGCAGTACATTATTTCGTTCCTAACGTTAATATTAGACATCTAATTTTGGTTCTCATTAAGTATTTATAGTTGTTTTCCTAAAAGCCTGTGGAGCGATGACCCGAGACCCGTAACTGATTACGTATCTACCTGCCCACGTATTTCACGAATTGTTTTACGTTACAAAAATATCAGTGACATTTACAAATGCTCTCAAATCAATAGGCTAGATGACAAAAAAAATATAATTAGTCCGTCATTTAGAATAAAAAAAAATATATTGCATAGGTACGTATTTTTTAGTCTTTCATCTAAACAAATAATACGAAGCTATAGACCGTTGAAATTGCACGTGACGTCACGTCTATGTACGAATTTTGCAAAGACGTGACGTCAAGACCCACTCCTGAACTATAATACTCATTATCTTTGTTATTATGCATAGATTTTTAAAAACAAAAGATACTTATCTAATATTTTGCGATAAACTAAATTACGGACTAAATGGATTTGCTCATTTATTACCCTGCCATCTATCCAACATCAAGTTGACAATTCGATTTGACAGACGTATAGTTTTCATTCGGTGCAAGCATTTTATTTCAGATACGAGTACGTTGGTCTGTGCCAATGCTTCCCAAAAGATAAAATGGTAGTAACAATCGTAACACTTAGCAAAAGGCATCGGGACAAAGCGTCGTCGACCATCGTAAGGTACGCTGACTCAGCTGTGAGTGCCAGCACCCGCCATATTGGATTTTTATTTTTTAAACTGCGAGCATAGACAAACGATTCGATTGAGTTCGGATACAATTTGTTTTTATTGCATTAGCTATTGGGATATTTGGGAGTTGTTTCGAATTTTCTTCGGGTTAATGGCTTGTTTGTTGCTTATTTAGATTTGTTTAATGTGCTGGGTATTTGTATTTGTTGGTGGTAGCTTTTAAGGGCACTGAAGAAGTTATTTGTTCACTTAGAATATTAGACGTATTGTTTTAAAGAAATTAGGTAAGTACTAAGTTTTAGGTAGGTCAATAACAAGAAATCATTTGAAAACAAAGCTTCACATTAGAAACGTAAATAAATATTAAATGAAATACAAATTAAAATACTCAGTTCGCCATTTATACCTCTAAACTTTTATTAGGGAAGCCATTTAAGCAATCCGGTAGGTAAACTTCCAAGTTACATTTGATATTCAAAATATTATGAATTCACGTGAAACAATACAATACCGAGACCCGCTTCTTTTACAGTAATTAATACTTAATTAAAATACTAATCACATTTGAAACACACGGCGACCCAAAACATGTTCAAGTCATAAATCAACGTCACACGGCCCTCGAAGCTTTAAAACAAAATGAAAATTCGCTAAAAATCCGCGGCACAGTAAAAATCACCGCGAGAATTACGCCACGAACTTTTTTAATAACGCTCTGGATTCAATCTCAATCGAAAAATACGTAACAAAAAAATCCTCTACACAACAGTAAGAAAAATGTATAAACATGTCAGGGGGCCGGTTCAGGTACGCCATTTTTTATTGAATTGAACACCTATGCCCGAAAGGGACGCTCGTTTCCCTACCTTTTCATGCGCACCAAAAACCACAAGACGCGAACGGGACACACACATAGCCCCATCTCCCTCCCACGGCCGCTGCATTCATGAGGACAAAGAATAAGTAGTAATAAAGACGTGACATTCGTGCAGATGGTTGATAAAACTTAATACTTGGCAGTTTGTTCGCTCTTCGGCTATTAAAAGGCTACGAACAGATACGTTGTTACACGCTCTTTAGTTCTCGAGACTCATGAAAACATTAAAGGAAATGGTTCTCTCCAGCGAGATCGTATATTGCCTACCATGTTGGTGGTATCGGCGAGTCTTTTTACTTTTGCTATTGGCGTGAAATTGGAGGGAAAAGAAAATGGCAAACATTCAATGTCTCAATTTAACTCCGAAGCAGTGAAGGCGAACTTGATTGCGTTCAAAGCATCTCAAATGTTTGGAGTTACGACACAAATAAAAGAGTTCAATTATTTTAGGCGCGCCTAATTTTTATCGTTGGGCCGAGCGTTTGGATTCCAGTCGAACGTTTTTAAATGACAAATGCTTCGTGATCCATCTGATTCGGCTTTCTCGGGTTCGAGTTATTCTGTCCTCTCGAACCAATTAATGAAAGAGAGAACCGATATCCCCGTTCCGTTTCGAAGGGACAAGTTTGGGCTCCAATTTTTACCTGATGTTATTACTAGCGTTGACAGTGGTATTACAAGGGTCGCAAATGTGCGCGACACTTTTGAAATATCCTTAATGTTATTATGCTCTGATGACGCTTTATAGGATTTTATGAATGACGGCCACTCTCAAAATACTTTCTCACGTTTACACGGGGCGATAATTCTATAAAATAAAGGTTGCGTCAATATTTTGACTTTATANTATAGACCGTTGAAATTGCACGTGACGTCACGTCTATGTACGAATTTTGCAAAGACGTGACGTCAAGACCCACTCCTGAACTATAATACTCATTATCTTTGTTATTATGCATAGATTTTTAAAAACAAAAGATACTTATCTAATATTTTGCGATAAACTAAATTACGGACTAAATGGATTTGCTCATTTATTACCCTGCCATCTATCCAACATCAAGTTGACAATTCGATTTGACAGACGTATAGTTTTCATTCGGTGCAAGCATTTTATTTCAGATACGAGTACGTTGGTCTGTGCCAATGCTTCCCAAAAGATAAAATGGTAGTAACAATCGTAACACTTAGCAAAAGGCATCGGGACAAAGCGTCGTCGACCATCGTAAGGTACGCTGACTCAGCTGTGAGTGCCAGCACCCGCCATATTGGATTTTTATTTTTTAAACTGCGAGCATAGACAAACGATTCGATTGAGTTCGGATACAATTTGTTTTTATTGCATTAGCTATTGGGATATTTGGGAGTTGTTTCGAATTTTCTTCGGGTTAATGGCTTGTTTGTTGCTTATTTAGATTTGTTTAATGTGCTGGGTATTTGTATTTGTTGGTGGTAGCTTTTAAGGGCACTGAAGAAGTTATTTGTTCACTTAGAATATTAGACGTATTGTTTTAAAGAAATTAGGTAAGTACTAAGTTTTAGGTAGGTCAATAACAAGAAATCATTTGAAAACAAAGCTTCACATTAGAAACGTAAATAAATATTAAATGAAATACAAATTAAAATACTCAGTTCGCCATTTATACCTCTAAACTTTTATTAGGGAAGCCATTTAAGCAATCCGGTAGGTAAACTTCCAAGTTACATTTGATATTCAAAATATTATGAATTCACGTGAAACAATACAATACCGAGACCCGCTTCTTTTACAGTAATTAATACTTAATTAAAATACTAATCACATTTGAAACACACGGCGACCCAAAACATGTTCAAGTCATAAATCAACGTCACACGGCCCTCGAAGCTTTAAAACAAAATGAAAATTCGCTAAAAATCCGCGGCACAGTAAAAATCACCGCGAGAATTACGCCACGAACTTTTTTAATAACGCTCTGGATTCAATCTCAATCGAAAAATACGTAACAAAAAAATCCTCTACACAACAGTAAGAAAAATGTATAAACATGTCAGGGGGCCGGTTCAGGTACGCCATTTTTTATTGAATTGAACACCTATGCCCGAAAGGGACGCTCGTTTCCCTACCTTTTCATGCGCACCAAAAACCACAAGACGCGAACGGGACACACACATAGCCCCATCTCCCTCCCACGGCCGCTGCATTCATGAGGACAAAGAATAAGTAGTAATAAAGACGTGACATTCGTGCAGATGGTTGATAAAACTTAATACTTGGCAGTTTGTTCGCTCTTCGGCTATTAAAAGGCTACGAACAGATACGTTGTTACACGCTCTTTAGTTCTCGAGACTCATGAAAACATTAAAGGAAATGGTTCTCTCCAGCGAGATCGTATATTGCCTACCATGTTGGTGGTATCGGCGAGTCTTTTTACTTTTGCTATTGGCGTGAAATTGGAGGGAAAAGAAAATGGCAAACATTCAATGTCTCAATTTAACTCCGAAGCAGTGAAGGCGAACTTGATTGCGTTCAAAGCATCTCAAATGTTTGGAGTTACGACACAAATAAAAGAGTTCAATTATTTTAGGCGCGCCTAATTTTTATCGTTGGGCCGAGCGTTTGGATTCCAGTCGAACGTTTTTAAATGACAAATGCTTCGTGATCCATCTGATTCGGCTTTCTCGGGTTCGAGTTATTCTGTCCTCTCGAACCAATTAATGAAAGAGAGAACCGATATCCCCGTTCCGTTTCGAAGGGACAAGTTTGGGCTCCAATTTTTACCTGATGTTATTACTAGCGTTGACAGTGGTATTACAAGGGTCGCAAATGTGCGCGACACTTTTGAAATATCCTTAATGTTATTATGCTCTGATGACGCTTTATAGGATTTTATGAATGACGGCCACTCTCAAAATACTTTCTCACGTTTACACGGGGCGATAATTCTATAAAATAAAGGTTGCGTCAATATTTTGACTTTATATGTGATCGAATTACAACCCCAAGTAGCGATTACGCTTTTGGTGTGAATAGACTCCTTGTAACTAGAGTTTTTATAGGTTTCATACGACTAAGCAAAGGAATAACTCTTATGACGCACGGATTTCCACTTTTGATGACGCCAAACTTCTCAAATGAGTTCTGGAAAACTGCTTCAGAGCCGATTCGGGAGTCATACGAAACTCGTAAAACCCGAGACTTGACTCACCACCATTTTGTAATCTAACATAAATGAACGATCCTGTCGCTGTTATCGTTACATTTCGTCTTCTACACGCAAATCCCGCCGAATTTATAAAGGGAAAACTCAGTACGTTGCAAGTTTCTGGGTGTGCAAAATCGTTGGCTTGTTACCACAGAATGTTGGTGGGGAGGAACTCGTAACGTGGCGTAACATAAATCGATCGTTTGTTCAGCTGATTGCTAGATTGAAAACCTCGCTTTTTGCTCTGTAATCTCATCAGCTTACAACCTACACAATCGAATTCTAGCAATTTCGCAAACTTTTTTATATCTTTTAACATGCTATACCATGTTAGGTGGTTTGATTGACAATATATTTGACCGAGCAAAAGTCTATAATTCTAAAACAATTGCGGTCCACAATAAACTTTCAACTTGAGGTTCTAACGGCATCTGAAATTATTTCCAAGGCGAACCTTCGAGACAATAAAATAGCTTTCTTATAACCATTCTGCCTTGGGGCTATCCTGTAATGTGCGTAACTTCCTTACGCGCTCCTAAGGAACTTGGCTGTAATAAAACAATAAAATGTTGCAAAATTCCCAGGATTGCTGTTTTTGCTACTAAAGGTGGAGAAAAAAAAATAAACAGTTGCTCAGACTGCTATAACTTCACTTAAGTCTAGGTAATGCAGCTAAGTATAGTTGACGGGGCTTAGAGCAACTTTGCCCGTCGCTCGAAGGGACACCCAAGTGATTTAATGAGTCTGCTATTATAATATTGATTGTTGCAGTAATCAAGGGTAATATCCTAAGCGATTTGCTAATACTATACCAGAAACGTGCAGCCTGTTCTTGCAAATGAGATACAAATTATAAGATATTGCATTTTAAAATAGTCGCCATTTCTGGAGCCTGAAGCCATTTCACCTTTTCTAAATCACCATTGAATGGCATTAGAATTTGAATACTATTATAAAACGTCTATAAAGAGGACATTTTAGCTGCTTAGAGAAAATGAACACTTTAATTTCTTAAAACCACATGAAAAGAGAATTTAGGTAGGTATATTAAGTTTAATGTTGTGGTTTTTAAACTCTCTTCTAAAGAGATTTTGAAAAATGTTAGAAATAAAAAGGGTGACTGATGCAGACATCAAAAAGAAGATTGTAGTAAAAAGAAACTAAAAGCTTTGAATGGACATAGTTTACTTAATTACAAGCGTTTGACTTCTTAATGGCTGTTTACAGACACACATTTTGCTGTTAAAATTCTGTAGACTTGACACACACACTGGGTGGGTGGATATTTAGTACTTTTGAGTATTTGGTTCTTATAAATTAGTGTAAATATTTAGGCTTTTGGGACATAATTCTCAGTCCTTCAGATTCAGACAATGACTAACAGGTTGTACCAGACATCAAGCCTTTCTTATTTTGGTTATAAGCAGGTATTTATTTATTCACAACAAAAATATACATACTTGTCTACAAGAGTATAAAAATAATATAAAAGACGAGATAGGTAGGTTGATGTTCGATAGGTAAAATTTTACAGATTCGTACACGTTGATCTGCTGTCGTCTGTACATAAAAATTAAAAACTACTACTACTAAATGGCTGGCAGCATTTCGGTTATTGAAATAAAAATACTGAATAACAAAAGGTAGGAAACTAATCAACAAAATATCGTTATCTAATAACAAGTTATTACTGCCTTTTTAATAACAGTCTTAAAATAAATAGCAAGGAGTTATGAAATACCTGAAATTCCCAGGAGACATCTAAAGTATCGTTTTATATTAAGCTGAGATGGGATAAGTTTTAAAAAGCAATTAGTCTATGGTCTAAGCAGGTTAAAGTACTTACTGCTCTCTATATCCTTTGTAAAAAGTACTACCTACACAAAAACTTTTAATTGGTGAAGACTATTAGAAATTTGGAATTATACACGTATTAAAATAAAATTAAATTAAGAATTCATTTAAACCTAGAAAATAATTTAGGTTCTTAAGAATACTTTATGACTAAATACGTAGCAAAAAGCCACTTTACTTCGTCTGAATGACGCACAAGCCAGGATTTTAAAGAAAGCTACAATCCTCACTTGAAACGCACTGAAAACATTCGTAAAGTCTCGTTCTTAAGGTTTAAAATCGTATAAACTGCTATACACAGGCACTTCAATGCATCGCCGTTACTTCTCACAGAATGGATTCTTAGTAATGACTTTTCAATATTGTACCTTTAATGTGTACAAAAAAATAGGTTTTTACCTACTAGAAGTCAATTACTACAACTATTCTATGCTTAACGATACTTTTGACCCCTCTTTATGATCTTTTTAACATTTGTTTCACATTCAAGTTTAAAAGCATTCTTGTACGTAATAAGTGGATAACTTAATAGCAGGAAACTATTAACGGTCTGAGATGGTTAGGCATTAAACATAGACAGATGTGTCATATCTGGAGTGACAAGTTAATCTCGATGACTTAATCTATGTATCAAAGTGATGTAATTATCTCATTTTGTGTGCAATTATTAGGTACAAGCTTCCACTCGCGGTTTCATTGACATTCCGGGCAAGCTACTTCCAGCACTCGGATCAAAAATTGCCCATATGTTACATCATCATTGATCGAATCTTATTTCGAAACGATTCCTACTCGATTATTTAAATCAGTTTATTTTTCTCAGCTCAAAATTATCCCCCATAACACACATTCAAACCCTTTAAACGCCGAAAGCATAAACCATGTGCTCTTTAAAACTATCAATCTATTCCGATCACGCAAAATTGACAGCAGACTTGACTTCTAACATGGCTGATTGATCTATGGCCATAAAACACAGCACACGCGCTAAATGACGCGAAATGACGACTCATTGGATTAACTTTAAGCTTAGTTTACACTGCGGTACAAATGTCAAACAGAAATGTTTATGGTATGATCGTCTATAGTCTGTTAGCGATTTTATCAAGATAACCTGTATTTTTCACAAAAATCACGCACTTTTTAATAAGTACATATTTTTTTTTAATGAAAGAAAACTTTTTATACTTAAGTAACTAGCTTCCACCTGCACTTTTACCTTTTTTTTGATAAAAATTAGTCTATAGCCTTCCTTGATAAATAAACTATCTAACACGGAAATATTTTTTCTAATCGGACCAGAAGTTACTGACAAAAACAAACTTTTCAACTTTATATTATTAGTATGGAAGAATAGATATTATATTGACAGAAAGAGACATTCACCAGTACATTTTTTAAAGAAGTAAGTTTATTTTTAATTTTTTGTAGCCTTTTTATCGTCCCACTGCTGGGCACAGGCCTCCTCTCATATCGAGAAGGATTGAGCGTTAAGTTTAGTAAGTTTATAATACTATTAAATAATGTGTGTCACAGTCTAAACCAATCCTAACACATTAAACACAGTTTTTCATCAGTCACAATGCCTTGTCAAAATTAATTAATCCGTTGAGCAGCAAGATGGCGACATACGGTCTTATTATCTATGGTCGCACTTACCATAACTGACCAGAGTAACGGTTAATGTCGGTCCAGAATGTTTTTACTGTTAAATGTCGATGGTAAGTTGATGGTTTATATAGATTTAGCTTGAGTGTCCGTGTGTATGTTGGGCTTTTATTGTTGGGGAGACATTATGGAAGTTTTTGTAAGGTTAATGTCACTAAATACATAGATCCAGAGAAGAAAGAAAGCATATTTTTTGGGTTGTAGAAAAAATAAATTTCGATCTCAAAATGCGACAGAAATAGCCTTTTCAACAATAATATCAGATTTTCGGGATGTTTAAATATAGGAAAAAAAATTAAGTAGCTTGACTGGTCTTATAGATTTTATTGCACAAAATGTACCTATGTATTAATACCTACGTCGATTTTATCAATGAGGAAGGGTTTTCATTAATAAGTTCGTATCCACTTACCTGAATTATATTCCTAAGTAATCCAGTGAATATTATCATTCAATACTGAACTTCAGATAGCACTTAAACCAATACACGATAAATCGTCAATCTACAAATACTTTTGACAGATAATTATTACAAATATTGATGTAGGTCCGTCTGTTATCGAACAATGTAGGAGCAATGTCAATGATAAAATAAGTCCAATATCTCTCTACAAATTATATTTTTTGCAAATTGAGGTTCTAATAACAACATAAGTGCCAGTTTCACAGTTTACCAAATCATGCCATAGTAAAGTTGTCAAAATGAAAATCTGTCAGATAGCTATTTAAAATTTATCTGGAACCTGTGTAATTGGCCGCAAAACTTCCAATTCTGACATGACATTTTTCAGTACAGTAGGTATATGAGAGAAGGTTTTCCCAGTATGACATGGATGAGTACACAACTTTTCTACTATGAATAAACAAAACAAAATCTAATCTAGTAAAGAGTCTCCTGATTTACAATCCACCTACCCACTTACTCAATGAAAATTCAGAATCAGAACACAAACATCTGCAAATTGCAGGCGGTACTACCATTTTATTTTATTTTCCTTTTCCCGTTGGCACGATATCAAAACAGGCAATAGCAATACAATTAGAGAAAATGAGTAATTTTTAATACAATAACTACGTAAAAGTGATTTTGTTCTGTACTAGCGGTTTTCCGTGGTTTCACCCACTTTCCGAGCAACTATTTTTTGTGATATGAACCTTCTCCTGGTACAACGATTCGATGCCCAGAAAAAATAGGGGGTGATTTTTATGCTAAAGATTTGTTGCCAATGAGTCATTTTGATTGATATTTGAAAACGAAAACATATTTCGTCCTTTTTCGACCGCTAGACGCCAATTTAATTTACAGTCAACCTACTTTGAAAAGAAAATTCTTATAATTCAAAAACGCACCCCAATTGAACAGCCGTAAATTTTAAAACCATCTCGTTATTAGATTAAAAGGGAAAAGATTTAGTTTCGAATTATAGCAAAATATTTTTCTGTGGATGTTGAAATTTTAAAATAAATTGGATGTTTTTTAATAAATTAGGTTCGAAGTAGTTTAGTGAATGACAAATTCAATTTTTAGCTAGAGTTTTTAAGGTTTTTCAATTTGTAACATTAGGTAAGCATTTTGGTAACATTATTCAATGTAATACTGGTAATACTTTTCTAAGGTTAAACACACAGGGAAGATGCCATTAAAACTACCATCCGAAACTAATTCCAATAAATCAAAAAAAGAACACAAAAAAAATGACANGTTTAGTAAGTTTATAATACTATTAAATAATGTGTGTCACAGTCTAAACCAATCCTAACACATTAAACACAGTTTTTCATCAGTCACAATGCCTTGTCAAAATTAATTAATCCGTTGAGCAGCAAGATGGCGACATACGGTCTTATTATCTATGGTCGCACTTACCATAACTGACCAGAGTAACGGTTAATGTCGGTCCAGAATGTTTTTACTGTTAAATGTCGATGGTAAGTTGATGGTTTATATAGATTTAGCTTGAGTGTCCGTGTGTATGTTGGGCTTTTATTGTTGGGGAGACATTATGGAAGTTTTTGTAAGGTTAATGTCACTAAATACATAGATCCAGAGAAGAAAGAAAGCATATTTTTTGGGTTGTAGAAAAAATAAATTTCGATCTCAAAATGCGACAGAAATAGCCTTTTCAACAATAATATCAGATTTTCGGGATGTTTAAATATAGGAAAAAAAATTAAGTAGCTTGACTGGTCTTATAGATTTTATTGCACAAAATGTACCTATGTATTAATACCTACGTCGATTTTATCAATGAGGAAGGGTTTTCATTAATAAGTTCGTATCCACTTACCTGAATTATATTCCTAAGTAATCCAGTGAATATTATCATTCAATACTGAACTTCAGATAGCACTTAAACCAATACACGATAAATCGTCAATCTACAAATACTTTTGACAGATAATTATTACAAATATTGATGTAGGTCCGTCTGTTATCGAACAATGTAGGAGCAATGTCAATGATAAAATAAGTCCAATATCTCTCTACAAATTATATTTTTTGCAAATTGAGGTTCTAATAACAACATAAGTGCCAGTTTCACAGTTTACCAAATCATGCCATAGTAAAGTTGTCAAAATGAAAATCTGTCAGATAGCTATTTAAAATTTATCTGGAACCTGTGTAATTGGCCGCAAAACTTCCAATTCTGACATGACATTTTTCAGTACAGTAGGTATATGAGAGAAGGTTTTCCCAGTATGACATGGATGAGTACACAACTTTTCTACTATGAATAAACAAAACAAAATCTAATCTAGTAAAGAGTCTCCTGATTTACAATCCACCTACCCACTTACTCAATGAAAATTCAGAATCAGAACACAAACATCTGCAAATTGCAGGCGGTACTACCATTTTATTTTATTTTCCTTTTCCCGTTGGCACGATATCAAAACAGGCAATAGCAATACAATTAGAGAAAATGAGTAATTTTTAATACAATAACTACGTAAAAGTGATTTTGTTCTGTACTAGCGGTTTTCCGTGGTTTCACCCACTTTCCGAGCAACTATTTTTTGTGATATGAACCTTCTCCTGGTACAACGATTCGATGCCCAGAAAAAATAGGGGGTGATTTTTATGCTAAAGATTTGTTGCCAATGAGTCATTTTGATTGATATTTGAAAACGAAAACATATTTCGTCCTTTTTCGACCGCTAGACGCCAATTTAATTTACAGTCAACCTACTTTGAAAAGAAAATTCTTATAATTCAAAAACGCACCCCAATTGAACAGCCGTAAATTTTAAAACCATCTCGTTATTAGATTAAAAGGGAAAAGATTTAGTTTCGAATTATAGCAAAATATTTTTCTGTGGATGTTGAAATTTTAAAATAAATTGGATGTTTTTTAATAAATTAGGTTCGAAGTAGTTTAGTGAATGACAAATTCAATTTTTAGCTAGAGTTTTTAAGGTTTTTCAATTTGTAACATTAGGTAAGCATTTTGGTAACATTATTCAATGTAATACTGGTAATACTTTTCTAAGGTTAAACACACAGGGAAGATGCCATTAAAACTACCATCCGAAACTAATTCCAATAAATCAAAAAAAGAACACAAAAAAAATGACAAGTCGCGTCAATCGTAAAATTCCCGCGCAAACGTAGGATGGAACCAGAGACTACGAACGCAGCTCACGTTTTTTCCCTAGTCAATTAGCTCACGGCATCGACAACGCACCATAGACCAAGCGACATATGTCAACATCTGTTTTACAAGTACCGGTGTGACACGCACGTTTCCGGACTTAGATTTTTTATGCGGTAAATGAACACCCGAAGGCATTTACTCGAAAAACCACGCGACACGTGCGTTGTGACACCCTAAAATGAAATGGTGGTGAATCTATGTGCATTGTTTTTGGCTTCGAGTGCATTGTGCCGGGTAGCAACAGTGTTCGTATGTTTTGTTACAAAAACAAAAGCAGAAATAGAAAGGGAAAACACATATTGTAATTAAATTTAAAAAAAAATGGGTTATCTTTATTTAACAGATTTGCAAATTGCATAACTCACGT
Source organism: Heliothis virescens (assembly GCA_002382865.2). NCBI lineage: Eukaryota > Metazoa > Arthropoda > Insecta > Lepidoptera > Noctuidae > Heliothis > Heliothis virescens. The sequence continues at coordinate 5,873,908 of NWSH02000162.1, read as the reverse complement.
AAAACATGCCTAACTTATTTCAATATTATGACTGAACAAACACCGCAGTTTTACATTATTCATTTCGGAATCCGTTTTACAATCTTGCTATAACATTTCACACATTCCAATTTCCATATTTTTATTGTTTTCCAGACCAATATTTATTATAATTCGATATTGACAAGTCTATCTTCCACACGACCGCGGTACAGCCTTTACGACTCGTTTTACGACTAAATCAACGGTTTCATCTTGTAAATTGTAACCCTTAAATTGTCTATAAAATAATGTTATCCGATGTAAGTATTCAAATTCGGATAATAAAACAGAATATGAAACCGGGTTATTCTCATTTTGATCCACGAAGTATTCCCAAAGTCATCCACGACAAAAAATATTAAATTAAAATAAGAATTAAATCGTTTCCCAATTTGCTCCACGACCTTAAAATTGAAAAAGAATTTTGTATTTTCGAAAACTATTATTTGTTTTCGAAAATACAAAATTCAATGGGTTAGTTCTCAAATTGCTCCACACATTTTCGTCAAAGCATTTTAAAAATAAATATATTTGGACAGCATTTTGTCAGTACAGTCAGCAGGAATATCAGTTTTAAATCATGTGCGTTAGGAATAATAAATCAAACAGTGCAGTGATTTTCAATTACTTGTTATATTATCGTAATCAAAATATAATCAATTATAAACATAAAAAATTAACACTTTTTTATTAAAAATAGATAATACAAAAATCTGTCTTTTCTAATTACACATTCTGTCGATATGCTGAAGAAAAACAGTTTGTGCATAACTAAGTGATAACATTTAAGCAATCATCTCCGTAGACTTCTGCCATCCTGGTACTTGTCGTAACAAATAATGATCCAATTTCAACCCTTTATATTTATTTGTGACCATTATTTCGCTAAGGTAAGTCGCCTTATACATCTACTTCCAATTCAGTTATGATTCCCTAGTACTTATAGTTGAATGTCCATCGATATTTAATACGAAACCTTTATGCTGATCTTAATGTTTCATCGTATATGCGTTTAAAAGAATAAACCAC
>NWSH02000162.1:5832283-5850298 GCA_002382865.2 Heliothis virescens | reverse complement strand
TGGTAGTTCCGAGTATTCTAGGCACTTCAAAATAAAGACTAGTGAGCATCAACAGCGTCAGATATTCATTTGAACGATTTTAGAAACTATTTCGGTCTTTCCCCATCACCTTTTTGTCTTTCCCCTAGACATATTTTCGTAATAACAACATTTAACTTATTTTTTTTTCTGCTTTCGAATAGATTTAATAGGAAGGTATTAATATGATACAAAAATATATTCTTTGCTCTTTACTCATGACAAAAAACATTTTAGAATACGCTTATATGTACGGTTCTACACGTCTTCAAACACAACACTGCTCATCTCATCGAAAAACCGTTCGGTCTTGCCCCTACCGACCTTACCTGTGAAATGAGTCCTAAAACTTTAACTTTTTAACGCTAGTCGTAGCTTATTTAAATGCTGACTTGTATGTTCTCTATCCCATATTATCTTCATATATTAAACTAATTCTAAGAAAACAGAGAACATTATTATTCTCCATAGTATGCAGCTGATAGTAATTTATCAGCCATTTGACTCATGCTAAGTGGAAAATTTCTATTTACGACAGAACATCTATTGAGAGAATACACTAGTGATAAAAGATCCATTGTAAATATAAAACAAGGAGATACAATAATTAAATTAGAAATGCGTGTTATAATGGCATTCTCGCCGATTGTCGGTAACGGCGGCTGTTCTATTATAAGGTGATCAGCCAGCTACGCAGAACATATTATAGTGCACAAGCATTTGCGCAGACACAGGTGCACTCCCTATTCCTTCACTCTCATAGCCCGATGGGACGGCAATCCGACACGACCGGAGAGATATCAGGCGCAGGACCGACATTAACGTGCTCTCCGATGCACGGGTGTATCAATCACCACTTCCAGACCATAACACCGGGCTGTTTTTGAAAGTTTCTAAAACCCACCAAGAGATTTTGGCTGGAACCGGGAATCAAACCCGATACCAATGAGGCAGCCATGTCTCACAACATTTCAATGTGAAACAAAATTATTCTTTGATTGAACTAGGTATTTTGATTGTATAAAAACATACACCATGTACTGCACATTAACTGCAAGTCTGCACAAATGAAGTGCAGTATAAAATCACAGCGTTTTAGCTGCAAGTTTGTATGTGCCTATACATCTGGAAAGCATCCAGTCCATTCAGTTGGTTTCTTGAATTAATCAATTGTTTTAATCCACTCGTAGAGGCAGCTGTTGATCGCTCGCTAACTTTGCAAAAGTTCGTGCTTAGTGATAAGCGGAGCGGGCAGCGGGATTTCGCAGTTATACCCAAATGTGTTATTTAATCATGACGATATTTTTTTTTACGAACAAGCATTTTTTTTTCATACAAAATATGTATCTACATAATTACACATCATTTCGTGATTAATTAATATAGCAGGTTAGTGCTGCATCTTCTTACATAACAAATGAATATTGCACATTTTTATTTTCGTGCAAAGAAAAACAATACCCGAATATAATTTGGTCATTCTAAATACCGTATTAGATGTAATATTTAGTCTCTTTAGCATAATTATAAGCAAACATGGTCACATTGCTTCTAACAAAAAAAGGGCATGTTTCACTGATTGAAATGCAAAAAAAAACCGTAGTAACAGAGATTAATCCTTTTACCATTCATTCACTTCTCCGTAACATTATTACAGATTATTTTCTCGAATACTTACCTGATTTCTTATTCATTTAGTTACAGATAATTATGTCAAGGCTACCTATGTTCCCATAGACGCCTACGCTCTTGTCTAGACACAGGAGATTATGTTTCACAAAATATATGACTTTAGCCTTGATTCTTTTGATATGTGGCGAAAAGACACATTATGGATATTGACTATTTGATTTGTTGCCTAAAGTAAGTATGTAGAGACATATTTATGGGATATTTTCAGACTTAGCCATGCGTAACATGTTCACTTAACTACAATTTTATTCTTAATCTTGATGGTCATATCCTAGTGTTTAATTACTGATAATTTTTTTATCTTTTTTCGAATAAAACAAACTACGAGTATGTTATGAAGCTGTGGCGTTTTTCTGTTTCAAGAACAACTCTCGACAGGTATGAAAAAAAAGTCTGTTTTAGATAGCCTATTTACCATATTCCTCATGAGAAAGACTAATATCCGTACCTCAATAGAAAGTTGCCTATGTCTTTTAAGCTCTAGACTATCTGTATATCTGTAAAAACTACCAAATTTCATGTCAATCGGTTCATTAGTTTTAGCGTGTCAACCGAACAGAGTTATATAGCGTTAGTAAGAATCATCGCTTACCAGAACCGCTGTCGCTCCGCTCATCACCATACCCACACCTACTCGTCGACAAAGATCTATTTATTGTCTCCCCACGTGTTAGTTTATTTGACATTATTGCATTCTGAATGCCTCGTTAGCTTGTTCTAAAGCAACAACATTTTATTTAACTGCGCTTTGATCTCGAACATTCCACCGACGTAGAAGGGATCGCCATTGTTGTAGTGTTAAATGTTACTTGTATAAACTGCTTTTAGTTAAGTACGGTAACGGAACTTTAAATAGGTATTAATTTATTTGCTGGGTTTTCTCGTGTTTTTCTGTGATTGAGGTACAGACAACAGCAGGTCAACGTATACGAATCTTTCAAATTTTACCAATCAAATATTAACCTACCCACTGTTGTGATAAGGTTGAAAATCCATTGCAGATATTTGACAGATTGTGGTAACTTGATGTGCTGTTGTCTGTACATAGGAAACCTACTTCCAATCGGTGAACATTTCACCATCAGGCTTACTTTAGTAAGCCATCGTCCATCTTAATCATTTCAGTCATTTTACCGGGTAAAAAAGGTTTAGGCAAGATAGCCAGAATTATTTTCCTATTTACAATACTATCTTAAGTCTGATTTTAAGGTTATTTGCTATCTCAAGTTAAATAAAGGACTATTGGATTCAATGTACCTACATACAATTTTACTAACAAACTTCATTCGCCAGTAAATTCCCGTTCTCGCATAACTGAGAGAAGTATTTATAGTCCACTGTACTTGTAAGACATAGAGTTAATTAATTAATTAAATAAGTCACTTGTAATGCCACTCAGCTGAGAAAACTAAGGATTTAGGTCAGGTTTGCTAATACGGTCGAATTTTGATTGGACACGCCGCTAATTGTTAAACTGGCTTTGTATAGAATGATTCGCTTGAGTGCATTGGAATATGAACCTTATGAAATTACTGATTACTTGGTCAGCTTAAGTGGAATATAAAAACTAATTCCCACTCCTTTATCTAGTGGTTCTCAATTATTTTTTTCTACGTACTGTAGAGGCTTTATATCAATACAAGATTCAGCCAGCGGTTTCACGCGCTTCCCGAAGGAACTATTTCACGTACCCGGATAAAAAGTAACCTATATGTTATTCTGATATATAAGCTACATTACTGCCAAGTTTCATCAAAATCCGTGAAAGAGTAACAAATATACGTCCTCACAAACTTTCACATTTATAATATTAGTAGAATTGTCAATAATTCTGTCATTGATCAGAAGCAATTACTTAATACAAAATTGAATACTTTATAAAGAGTCTCATTTACTAGAACATAGATGTAGCTTTACCATAGCACCAGTACCACGTCCAGGAATATTATTATCTCGGGATACTTATAGGCTATTTTTTAACCGGGTGCGCGCATTACCCGCTGGCAGATACTACTATCCCTACTTCCCTACTAATCCCTACCTCCCTACTAATATTATAAATGCGAAAGTAACTCTGTCTGTCTGTCTGTAACGCGCCTAAACCAGTGAGCCGATTTTCATTAAATTTGGTACAGAGATAGAATAGACCTTGAGGAACAACATAGGCTTTTCAACTTTTTATCCGGGTACGGGAAATAGTTCTCTTGGGAAGCGGGCGAAGCCGCTGGCAGAAGCTAGTGATAAATAAATCGTAATCTATATTATGTTTTCAATCACCATCCACTCACTAGATAATAATATAATCAATCACTTAAACTCGTCACTCAGTATAAATCAAAAGCCCAATTGACAGATAAAAATAATATTTGAAGCTGGCAAACAAATGTGACCTAATTCTTATCGTTTGTTGACAATTTTATCATATTTGGACGAGGCGTGGGAATTAGTGATAACAGTATGCGGAGAAGCGATATTAGAACTACATATGAGGCAATTTATAAGGATATTTTAGTTTTAATATATTTTGATTATTATATTAAAGTCGTAGTGGCCTAATTATACTGTTAATTTTACACCAAATTAAACAAAATACTGTTCAGTTACAGTATCAGAATGCAAACACAGCACGAAAAAATATGTGTTTTTAACAATAAGTAAATCAAATACTGTTTAAAATTCTTCTTAGACCTGAATATACCTTATTTCTTGTAGAAAAAGTTGGCAACCCTAGGCAAGTACGAATACACAACTTTTCTAAGTTTTTATCTACTTTCTAAGTATATCTTGGACACCAATGGCTGATTAAAGGCGAAGGAAAACATCTTGAAGAAACCTGGACTATAAAGTCTGAAATCACCAACCCGCATTGAGCAAGCGTGTTGATTATCGCTCAATCCTTCTCCGTGTGAGAGGAGGCCTGTGCCCAGCAGTGGGACGATGAAAAGGCTGATGATGGACCTCAATTATACTCGTAGAATACAGTTTTTTTTCTCAATAAAAAGGCCATTATTGGACTTTCCAATACTGAAAGATTTTTTCGAATCGGTCTTATATTTCCTGAGATTAGCGCCTTAGCGCCTGCAAACAAAAAAACAAACTATTCAACTTTATAATAAGTGCCAATTAGTATAGTAGACTCTTAGAAAAATCCTGTATCTTTGTGTAGAATTATAAAGCTTTTAAAAATGCTGTATATCTAGAATGATGACTAATTTTAATGACTAATCATCTAAATTAATCTATACTAATATAATAAAGCTGAAGAGTTTGTTTGTTTGTTTGAACGCACTAATCTCAGGGACTACTGGTCCGATTTGAAAAATTATTAGCCCATTTATCGAGGAAGGTTATGGGCTATTTTTTATCCGGGTGCGCCGAGTAGTTCCCACGGGACGCGGGTGAAACCGCTGGCAGAAGCTAGTAAGTCATAAATCCTATTGCGTATTAACAAAAGGCTTAATTTTTTATTGCAATACATCATTTAATTCTGCTGGCAACATAATAGGATTATCAAGCGGTTTAGCATAAGCTCTATTAAATAGATTTATATTAGTATTTGAAATAGAATGCTAAATATGTATGTTATATTTTATATACAATACATATAAAATGATATTCAAGAGAAGAGATATCCAGGAAGATATTTGTGCTTTGAAATAATATCCAAAAAAAGTTTTAAATTCCCATAATTTCCTCAATTTTTCTATTGTGTTTAACATAAGAGATTTTATCGAGGAAGTAAGGTTATACATATAATATTACTTGACATAAATACATTTACAAATTAGTACAACAACTGCATATCAACCTACCCGTATCTCTCAAATTTTGACAATCGAATATTAACCTTCCAATATTGAGGTAGGTTGATGTGCTAGCGTCTATACACAAATATTATTAGCTAAAACGCATAGGTACCTACTTCTCATTTTTTTTCATACACCTAATTGCTTTAACGAACAACGATAAGGACCTAGGTAAATCTATACTAATATTATAAAGCTGAAGAGTTTGTTTGTTTGAACGCGCTAGTCTCAGGAACCACTGGTCCGATTTGAAAAAATATTTCAGTGTTAGATAGCCCATTTATTGAGGAAGGCTATAGGCTACTTTTTTATCCGGGTGCGCGCAGTAGTTTCCACGGGACGCGGGTGAAACCGCTGGCAGAAGCTAGTATGTTATATTACTCATCGCAAGATAGTATAAAGCAGTAAGTATTCAACACTAAATACAAATATTTACATATTAACCTCATAGAAAGCCCTTATCAGAACAACGTTTTATATTTGACACGTATAATTTAAGGTAGCCAGATAAATACTAGACACAAGCACTCAATATGTCAGCTAAGATATAGAAATTAATATTAATTCAAACACGTCTTGAATGATAACAGGGTACTTACAAATAATATATTTATTGGCGATATGGTAATGTGCCAATTAAAATGTATAAGACAGATATTGCTGGGTAATAGAAGCCAGAAAGTCTGATAACCAGTCTTACTAAGGGATATCGGGTTACCCAGGTAACTGAGTTTAGTAGGTCAGATATGCAGTCACTCTAGATTATACCGGAGAAGAATTCAACAATGTTGGAGAAAGGCTAGACGGATGATATAATAGTGGCGTCCAAGGCCAAATGTCGGCCACGACGGCTGTTCTCGTATAAAGAGATCAGCCAGCTGCGAAGGACATATTATAGTGCACAAGCATTTGCGCAGACATAGGTGCATTCCCTATTCGCTCAATATCATAGCCCGATGGGACGGCAATCCGATAATCCGATCTCTAGGCGACAGACAATAAACAAAGATACAAATTCATCATCAGCCTAGCCTTTTCCCACATAGGTCGGCTTCCAGTCTCTGAAATCCTTAACCTAGTTACCTGGGCAACCCGATTGATACCCCTTGGTAGCACTGGTTTACAGAATATCGGACTTCTGTCCACCAGTAACGACTGCCAAATATCTGTCTGCCTGATGTTCAAAGGTAGAGTTTAAAGTATGGTTAATCCTATCGTAAGTAACTTAACTATGCGTCATAAGAAATCGTGTGGTCATCTTTGCATTGGTTATACTTAATATAAGCGTTTTTGCTGGTTTACTTGTCAAAGATCAAAAAATTGTTATGTGGTTATTTTATGGCAGTAGGTATTTTAGCAAGCTTTCTGGTTAATCTAACTTTGAGAACTATTATTTTGGTTTATCTTTTGTGGAAGATATCACTTCAAATATTCATTGGTCTATTGAGCTGCTAAAAGCCCGTTTGTTAAGTTTTACCTGACAGATAATGCCATAGAAATAATTTTATTTTGGAGTACTTTTCTGAGGCTTGACTACTTATCTGTCAGATAGCTATATGGAACTTTATCTGTAACCTGTAAAACAGGCTGTTACACTTGCGTCCCTGCATGAATGTTTAATCATCATCTGCCTAGCCTTTTCCCAACTATGTTGAGGTCGGCTTCCAGTCTAACCGGATGCAGCTGAGAACCAGTGTTTTGCATGGAGCGACTGTTTAATAAAGTATATAAAATTATTACCTTCTGCCAGCGGTTTCACCCGCATCCCGTGGGAATTACTCCACGCACCCGGATAAAAAGTAGCCTTCCACGACAAATGGACTATCTAACAATGAAAGAATTTTTCAGATCGGACCAGCAGTTCCTGAAATTAGCGCGTTCAAACAAGCAAACAAACAAACTCTTCAGCTTTATAATATTAGTCTAGATTATTACTGGTCATAGATCAGGAATCTTATATCTATTGAGCCTTAAATAATTTGTTACCGCCAAGCGATTCTATAAATCTAACTACTCTATACCAAATCGTCTAGTTTTTGTCTCATCACAAACTATTCAGAATTTGATTTTTTGCCGACGTCATTAGTTATTGTGGCCGCCATAATTATATTTTGTCTATGATTTATATCATTCGTACATTGTGATGATTTTAACAGCATTTTATTCTGAAGACACGAATTTATAATTTTTTTAGACTTTTTTTGTGAACGTGGGTGTTATTAAATTAGACTTTGAAGGTTAAGTTAGGCGAGTTTCTAAGTTATTAAGCTAGGCCTTCCGGGATGAGGAGGTAATTGTTTTGGCACTTTTTTGTGTTAATTAAGTTACATGTATGTGTTTTTTAGGGTTCCGTACCCAAAGGGTAAAACGGAACCCTATTACTAAGACTTCGTTGTCTGTCTGTCTGTCTCCAGGCTGTATCTCATAACAGTGATAGCTAGAATACTGAAATTTTCACAAAGGATTTATATCCGTTGCCTATAACAACAAATACTAAAAATTTAAAAAAAAATATGTATACTAGTAGCGCCATCTATCAGAAATAATGTGCAACTTAAGTAACTCACACTTGACCATTCCTATTGTACTTTTTTCATAGATAATGGTACGGAACCCTTCGTGCGCGAGTCCAACTCGCACTTGGCCGGTTTTGTACTATGTGTATTGTGTATACGAAAAAAATATTTATACTTCATTTATTTTAAACTTTTTGGAAATTATGTCCATGTCCGTATGATATATTTTAGCAGATATTACCTATATTACCTGTATGTTGTAGTGTTTGTTTAGCATACACTAAAGGCTAGGTAACATAGTTCCCAGACTTCTAGGCCTCATTTAGGAATATGAAAGCGAGGCAGTGTAGCCGGCACGCCTATGTATGTAAATAACTAGTTTGCTTTATATAACCGTAGTTCATATGTAATATTACACTAACTTCTGCCAGCGATTTCACCCGCTTCTCCATGGACCTACTTCCCGCACCCGGATTATAAATAGCCTATGTATTATTCTGATGTATAAGCTACCAAGTTTCATCAAAATCCGTCCAACAGTTTTTGCAGTAACAAACATACAAACTTTTGTATTTATAATAATTGTCGAATTTAATTCATTTGTCACCTTTTTTGGGCTGAAACAACATCTACCTAGTCCTCCTTTTTCCCTAATTCTTAAAGACTAAATATGGAATTGAAACTACCTTAATCCCTTAAGCGACATTCAATCCACTTTTCCGTTTTTAACACTTAAAAAAATAACTACAATATTGCTACTAGTACCTTTCTAAATATTTTTTGTAAATGGGACACTAGGATACGCAAGGAATTTTCACCTTTATCTCAGTAGATTTAAAGTCTACTTTTCCATGAACTTAACTAACAATTCTAGCTAGTCCGCTTACGAGGTTTTTCAACCTAGATTTCTAGATAAAAATGGACCAGTGTTTATCTTTAGGCTAGAGAGGAATTGAAGAAAATGCTTCTTTACTTTGCATTGCGGAAAAGCGAAAGAATTATATGTGGGATTGTTTGCTTTTGATTCTAAGTGGGTAGTTTCTTTGTCATAGAAACGATAGGCATTTTGCTTTGAGTTTTGATGATTGGTAAAAAAACGAATTGATTAAAAGATCAGGTTGAAATTATAGATCACTTTTTCTCTTATCTACTTGCCTAGCCTTATCCTATTTTTAACCGACCTCCCAAAAAGGAGGAGGTTCTTAATTCGCCTATATATTTTTTCGTGACGCTTTCACTCTTCTTTGCCAGATTGCTCTATCTTGGGTCATTGAGGCATTATAGTTAGGCGGATAAAAAATAGCTTATGTCCTCTCTCAAGCTTTAGACTATCTATATACCAAATTTTATCAAAATCGATTCAGTAATTTTGACCTGAAAGCGCGACAGACAAAGTTACTTTGCACTTATAATATCAGTTAGCATAATCACCCACGAAATTAGATAAATAAATCCCAGCTATTAAAAAAACCGGTCCATCCAGTAAATAATGATACATTAATACGTAGTATATCGAGCAGAAATGATAAATTACATTCAGTTGGTTGCCGGCTAATTTCTGCGGGACATTTTGTAATGAAGCACCTTTGTGACCGTGATGTCATTCTCTTGTATACGTTGATGTAGTAATACTGGAAACGACAACGTTACATAACAAAATATTGAGTAGAAAAAGATTTTGTAATTGTAATTCTTATTGCTGAATGATAGTCAGTAGTAGTTGTAGTTACAATTCTACGTCAGAGGCCGTCAGGCGAGAAAACCGTGATACCAGGGCTTGTAAGGTGATTAAGCCCACAGTTCACTTGATAAGAAGAAGAATGAAAGAAAAGTATAGAAATATATCTATTACCTATATGATTTCTATTGTAATTTGTAGACTGGAAAATTATTTTCAATTCAAACATAACTTTTTGATAAAATTAATAAAATAAAGAAAATTCTTTGCCACTTCAACAGACACTACATCTACGTAAAGTTCCGGTCACTCCCAAGTATCGATCGGAGATGATTTATCTGCGCACGCGACGATCAATGGACCGAAGTGCGCCCGCGCCGGTCACGAGCAACGTGGGAGACCAGCTCCAACATAGATGAGCTTCACCATTTAATTGTTTGTACGAAGATCACGAACTTAGAAGCTTGGTACTTGATTGTTTTTTAAGTGGGTCTATATTTTTAATGGGTTTATTGAATATTAGCTTCTGCCAGCGGTTTCACCCGCATCCCGTGGGAACTAGTCGGCGCACCCGGATAAAAAGTAGCCTTTTAGCCTTCCTCGACAAAGGGGCTATCTAACACTGAAAGAATTTTTCAAATCGGATTAGTAGTTCCTGAGATTAGCGCGTTCAAACAAACAACTTTTCAGCTTTATAATATTAGATTAATGTTTTTGAAAGGCATTTTGCAGGATAGTTTTTTTTTTATAAATAATGATGTAAGTATAGATGAAGTCGTGTAAAATAAATAGACTAAAAATAATCGTTGTTACAGTGGCAACAGAAATACATCATCTGCGAACAGCTTATTGGATCACGAGATACGGCCTGGTTACAGACGGACAGATGCACAGTAAAATCTTAGCATTAGGGTCCCGTTTTACGGAATTCTAAAAAGTATATACTTGCCATTTTATTGCAGGAAGATGCTACTTGCACTGTGTAACCGTAATTGTGCAATAGGTAAATTGTAGCCTGTCAAATATTCCTGAAATAAAATGGCAAGCAACGGGCAATAGAATCGCAATGTGTAAATGAGCCTTTACTGAAGGAATATTCGGAAAATACATCTATAATTAGCGACACACGGATTTATAAACCATTTAAATGTTATACAAGAACATAATCTCAGCAAAGGATAATATAATTTACGATTCTACTGCCATCCCATAAACTATCCAATATCTTACATTTCAATTAATTATTCTAACAAGCAATACTAAAGTTAGTACTTAAATCACGGCTGAAGTACAGACGACAGCTGGTCAACCTACACGAATCTGTCAAATTTTACCAATTAAAAGTTAACCTTCCACTATTGTGATAAGGTTGAAAATCTATTGAAGAAAGACGGATTGAGGTAGGTCGTTGTGCTGGTGTTTGTATTAGACTTGCCGGTTTCGATGCGTAGGCGCAACAGATCGATGGTTTGCTTCTAATGACTGGGAATATTGACGTGTACTCCATTTTATTTGTTATCTATGTTACAGGTTCAGTTACGAATGAAATATTATAGTGCAATGAGTTTAATGAGAGGTGCGAACGCTATAATAGAAGGAAATAAGAAAAGTCATAAGTACTTCAAAAACATCTTTGATTAACGCCTACAGTGTACCCGGGGCTAAGTCAAAGTCGCGCGGATAGACTGATCAAAAGTTATTTTTTTTTTATATCGGGTCACCTTTTCACACACGGTCGGCTAGCCCCATGGTAAGCTATTAATTAGCTTGTGTTATGGGTGCTAACACAACTGATAAACTACATATAATTACGTGTATATTTTCATTTTTTTTATTTTATTTTTATTTATTTAGGACAACCAACAAATCTAATTGGTGGGTCCCGGCTGTCATTTGAGTATCTTTGGCACTCGTTACGGGTAGTCAGAAGCCAAAAAGTCTGACAACCAGTCTTACCTTGGGGGATTAGGTAACAGATGATACTGTCCATATGTTGGAAGTTTGGTGATTATTTCACTGAGCTATTATAGCTATTTCACACTAGCGGATTTTCCGAGATCAGTTAGCACCGGCAATGTCGCGCGTATGCGGGCGACAACAAACAATTGACAACACGAGTGCGAACGATGGCGTTTAAAACCAATCGACAGAATATTTGCCACTCGGGATGTGTCGCGCCTATACTTACGCTCGATTTTGGCTATTTTTCCACCCGTGTGAAACGCTGTTAATAGTTTATTTATCGAAAGTAATTAAAAATGTTTACACGAACAATTTTTGAATATGAAAAGTAATTAAAAGTAGAATGACAAAAAAGAGCTTATTCATAATCGTAATCCGATTATGAATCAATTTCAAAAGATTAAAATTTTAAATTTGCGATAGAAGTACAGTATAGTTATTCGTAGAATTAATTCTGAAATATTATGGAGTTTATTAGCTTAATTAATGAGTGCACAAGCTTCATGGGTTCTCGGAAAAAAATTGATTTGAGAATGAAAATGTAGATTAATATTGAGTTATCAGTATATCGAGTAGTTTTTAGGGTTCCGTACCCAAAAGGTAAAACGGGACCCTATTACTAAGACTTCGCTGTCTGTCTGTCTGTCTCTAGGCTGTATCTCAATAACCGTGATAGCTATAATGCTGAAATTTTCACAAGTCATGTACATCCGTTGCCGCTATAACAACAAATACTAAAAATGTTAAAAAATAAATTATATAATAATGGTACGGAACCCTTTGTGCGCGAGCCCAACTCGCTCTTGGCCGGTTTTTATTATTCGATAATCCTTACTAATACTGTGAATAAATTAATATGAATACGAAATTAATACGGTAGTCTTCAATCAGTTAAATTCATTACTTTTATTGAACTGTCAAAAACGATTACTTTCTTTGCAATTTGTATAAAAACGCAAACTATGACGTCATAGATTTTTCACATCAAACTGTTTGCTTATTTTGCTTATAGAAAATAGAAAACAATTTTTCTATTAAAACGATAAATGTAAGTCATATTATTTAAAAATACACCAAAGGAATTAACTACCCATTCTGCCCGTCTGGCTTGTATGTACGCTAAAACTATTGAATTGATTTCAATATTTGGTAGACATACAGTCTAGAAAGTAAACCGAGGCTCTGGCTATTAAGCCATTGGCTGAAACGCCTATCAGCACAATAATTGCAGAATCCACATGCCAAATGTAGACAACCTCGTGGACTAAATCAAAATATTGAGTTTGTCAATTTTTAGGGTTCCGTAGCCGAATGGCAAAACGGAACCCTTATAGATTCGTCATGTCTGTATGTCTGTCCGTCCGTCCGTATGTCACTGCCACTTTATTCCGAAACTATTAAGACTAGACAATTCAAAGTCGGTAAGTAGATGTATTACATTAACCGCTTTACGATTATTATGCAAAAATAAAAAATAAAAAAATATTAGAGGGGGCTCCCCACTCCCCATACATGGAACTGAATCTAAAATATTTTTTTTTCATCCAACCTATACTTGTGGGGTGACTATAGATAAGTCTTTAAAAATGAGATTGAGGTTTCTAAAGCAATTTTTTCTCAAATTCAATTATTTCCGAGTGAGACACTTTCAAAGTGCTAAAATGTGTGTCCCCGTTTTTAGATAGATATTTGTCTTCATGACGGTCCCCGTGATTAAATGCTCTAACTAAGCTATTTTCGTAACCCAATTTATATAGAAAAACTGTAGGTACTATTAAAAGGACATCTTACGTCTTAATAATTCAGGAACTGAATGTCGCTAAACGGTCATTGACCCTTGAGCAGTCATTACTGTATTACATAGTGGTGTGGGGCCATTAAACATGCGACAAAATGTACGAACCTTATTTTATTAATACAGAAAGAAACAAAACTAGATGATTTTGAGTTGAGTTTTTGTGAGTAACCATTTATAACTATTTTTTTTACAGAAATAGCTTTTACAAATGCACTGTTAGTCTGAGACATCGTTCCACGGGGTGCAAGTGGTAGTAGTAGTCCCGTCTTAGTAGTAGTCTTAACTTAGTAGTAGTCCCATCTTAGTAATAGTCTTAACTTAGTAGTAGTCCCATCTTAGTAGTAGTCTTAACTTAGTAGTAGTCCTATCTTAGTAGTAGTCTTAATTTAGTAGTAGTCCCATCAAAGTAATATTGTCCCATCTTAGTAGTAGTCCCATCGTAGTAAAAATCTTAACTTAGTATTAGTCCCTTAGTAGTAGTCCCATCTTAGTAGTAGTCCCATCTTAGTAGTAGTCCTAGATAAGTAGTAGTCCTAGCTAAGTAGTAATCCCATCTTAGTAGTAATCCCCTCTTAGTAGTAGTCCCCTCTTAGTAGTAGTCCCATCTTAGTAGTAGTCCCATCTTAGTAGTAGTCCCCTCTTAGTAGTAGTCTTAAATTAGTAGCAGTCCCATCTTAGTTGTAGTCTTAAATTAGTAGTAGTCCCATCTTAGTAGTAGTCCCATCTTAGTAGTAGTCCCCTCTTAGTAGTAGTTCCATCTTAGTAGTAATCCTTATAATCTTAGTAGTAGTCCCCTCTTAGTAGTAGTCCCCTCTTAGTAGTAGTCCCATCTTAGTAATAAACAAATTTTCCGCAGTTTTAATGGCCTGAGCATGTCAGACGGTTTCAGTTTACACGGGGGGCCCGGCTCGTATTGTTATTGTATTGGGTTACCTAGCCTATCGTTATCATTAACGTTATTGAGCTTATCACTGCCGCACTAGGGGAGGGGAGCTAACATTGTCATATTGATGACCACTTTTTTGTAGATCAATTTCCACTCATTTTCCGGGCAAAGTCACTATTTTTGGTATGTTGTGTTTTGTGTTTTAGTTTAGTATTTAATCAACCAGTTTATATGTTATGGACTAGGTGATTAATGTGGGCATTATTCATAATGTGCGAGCATTATGAATAATGTCTAGCTCTATTGGGCTAAGTGATTAATTACTATCTAAACTTCATTATTTATCACATTGCACGGTCATTATTATATTGCTACATGGCATTTGGGCAGTTTGATAATAAAACCAAATTTGACGCGGTACAGGGAGGGAAGAACGCGTGACACGGTTTTACCAATCAGAGACCGCTATTCAGCATGCGGCTCGTGCGGCGGGCGCTATTGTTTGTGTTTAGTTTTGCATTGTAAGCGAATAAGGACGAACGCGGATAGGTTTTAATTTCGTAACTCTTTGTCCAAAAAATATATATCCTAGAACATAAGCTGAAAGTTAGGTTTTAATGACAGAAACGAATTGCTGTAAATCCGACTGCACGCAGTCTTGTCTGCCCTACCCCTAGAGTGTAATTCAAAATCGCGTAGGCGCGGAGAGGCGAGGCGGGCCGCGGGCGCCAGCAAGCCGAAGCTGCGGTGGTGAGCGTTAAACCTATCTGCGACGATAAACTCACCTGGGACCGCCGGAGCCCCGCAGCGCCGGAGCCGTGGCAGAAATCATGCTTGCTGCAAAAAACTGAAACTTCCACAATGACAAAACAATGACGTTCCAAGCTTTACAAAATCTGACTGATTACTCAAATTGTTAAACATTTAGTTTATTTTAAGTAACAATAAAAATGAAAAATTACTGATCAAATTTGTTTGTATTACTCTGCCCAAAGGGTGATGTACAATATGTAGAATGCCCGGTCAATTAGATTATTTGAATGATTATTATTAAATTGCTCTCTCAGATTGGGCATTTTTCATAATGACCGGGCATTATGTATAATGCAAAATTTATCATTTGGTCCACAACATATATACTGTTAGCGTGAATCTATACAAATATTATAAAGAGGTAAAATTGATTGTTTTGTAAGTTTGTTTGTAGGGGGTAATCTCTAGAAGTAATGAACTAATTTTAAAAATTGTTTCACTATTAGAAAGCTACATTATTCGTGAGTGTACAGTATTTCACACGGGACGTGAGTGGAACCGCGGGAAAACGGCTAGTTACTGATAATCATCCATATATGTTCAGTAACTTTACACTTGTAATCTTTACTAATACTGTAATTGCGAAAGTAACTCTGTCGTATGTTTAGGCCAAAACTGCTGAACCTACAGTTATGATCTAGGGTCTGAGGACACAGGCTAATTTTTATCCGGGTGTGACAAGTAGGAAGTGGGTGGTAACGCTACAAATAGCTAGAATGCAGATATTCTTTTGTTTTCTCCTCTACAACTCTAATAGATAACTCAGGTATAGACAGCAGGTCAACTTACCCAAATCCGTGAAATTTTACCAATCGAACATTAAGTTTCCGCTATTGTGATAAGGTTGAAAATCTATTGAAGAAAGACAGATTGAGGTAGGTTGACGTGCTGGCGTCTATACAATAGGAAAATCCACTAACAAAATGTCGCATTAATCCAAGTCTAATCGGCTTGTTAGATACAGATTAACCTTATTGCACTTGTACGTTTTCTATATCATTACAATACAAGTATTGAAATAGAGTAAATTATATGGATATTTTCCTTAGTTCGAAACCCGCACACCGAAAACTTTCAATCGGCCGATAGATTGATCGTGCCCATAAATTAGTATGGAGATGAATGGTAATTCGGCTGACTGACTGGGTAGACCCAGGAAAAGCTGGCATGACGTCGTAAGTGGTGACATGCGTGCCAATGGAGTAACCACTAGGGATGCCGAAGATCATGCGAAGTGGAGGAGAAGGTGCAGGAAGGCGGACCCCGGGCCCGAAAGGTTAGCAACCGGGACAACGCTCGGATGATGATGATGGTGATGAATGGTAATTCGTAGGTAACAATTCAATCAGTACCTCTACTATGAGGATAAGCGATATTATTTGTCACTACTCAATACCGACTACGTAAATGTTTTGCATGGAAAAAAATAATTCCGTAAGGTACGCTTGAAAAATTTGCGCCGTGTGTCAAAAAAATTATTATATTAATTAAAAAATCAACTATCCAACATAATTATGCAGTAGGTAAACCATCGGGCCAAATACCAGTCGATAGCTTGGTCTTCAGTGAATGGGGGCTCATTGTGTATTAATGTGGATTTTATATAAAAAGTCGACGGTACAGTCAATGCTTGCGCATGTTTTCTCGTAAGATAGGATACTGTAACCATCAAAGGACCCACAGGAGTCCTGATCATAGCTCCTCTGCGAATAATAATTAGTAGCAGTCACCATAGACAAAATCGGCTGGGAAGTATTTATATATCAAAAGTATAGGATCTTTGAAGGAACCCTTTGCGGGGTTGCGGCCTATTCTCATACATAAAAGATATGCCGATTAGCGATTTCAAAATTTAAAATCCAGGTTTCCTTAGGACGTTTTCCTTCAACTTTAATCAGTCATTAGTGACCATAATATACCCTGACTTACACCCTAAAAACTACAAAAACAAGTCTCAAAATGCTATAAAATGTCTCGTATTAATCTGTCACAAGCTGACACACTGAAAGCTATATAATAAGCGATGTAATAAGGAGCCAAATATGCAGAGTGCGTTCCTGAAGTAAATATTGTGACCACGTATGTTCACGTGCCCTGCTAGTTAAGGTTGTGGCGTATTCTAAGCTATGCTAAGAATTATAGCTTCTGTAGTTAAGCAGGTGAATGTTGTAATGTAGAGTTTGTTAAGTAGGTAACGTAATATTAAGCTATAGATATAAAAATGGTTTTCATGATTATCCAAAAAGTTATTAAAATATTCATAAACAATTTATAAGATTTATTTTAAAATAAAAAGAAATAAATCTTGGCACAGAAAACCAAGATGAAGGTTTCAATGAGCTAAAAATATCAGTTGGATGCATAGGAAGTGTGATTGTATCAAATGTTACTAAACATTAATTTCAAAGACTATTTGATCTCTTCACAGCCCTCATTTTTATTGAATACTTAACTAATAAAATTATACAAAACTCTAGATCGCAATTAACATCAATACATTCCAATCCAAAATATATAACACCAACGAACCTATCTCTTCAATATCTCCGCATCCCATCTTGAACTGTGTACAGTCAACGTCCAAAAGTCCATTTCCACCGCTGTGGCTATTATCGCGTGCACTATTCGGGCCGCGGCGCTTATACACACATGCACACGCATATTTATCCGTGTGAGTGATGTTCCAACGCTAAAAAATAACATGTTGGGTAGCATCGCCACGAGTAGTTAATAGATGTAGTCAATGCTAGACAAGGATGTCAATATGAGTAACCTGTTTTTAAGTGTCACACCCCGCGCGTATACTAATGCAAAATTTCGACGTGTTAACGTAAGCTACCATAGCT
>NWSH02000162.1:5771889-5809176 GCA_002382865.2 Heliothis virescens | reverse complement strand
AAACAAAGTAATTCTTTGTTTGTTACCGAAAAATGTTTGTAGTTTGGCTACTCATGGATAATAGGTACATGTATTTTTCATAGATAATTGACGGAATCCTTCATGCGCGAGCCCAACTAGCACTTGGCCGGTTTTTCATAAAGGCGGCGCTATATGTATGACAGCCGTATGTTACAGTCAAAACTCTTTACCAGTCCAAGCGTCTATTAACTGGTTATAGTATAATACTGGCTTTTGCCAGCGGCTTTGTCCGCGTTTACTCGTCTCGACTTCATGGATTCTACATAATGGATTATACGCATATATATACCTAATGGATATACAGGTATTACATTGATTTATTGTGCATGCTGTGGTGTCCTATAAGTGAAGGAGTACACTAACAACATACCCATTGTTTATATCTTTTGTTGGAGATCCTAAATTAATAAATAAATTCTCGGTGGGTTTCAGGCTATCTATATCCGATGTCATTCGAATTGATCCAGTCGTTTTAGTTTTAACATGTAACAAATATCAAACTTATACATTTATAAGATTAGCCACAAAACAGTTCANGGGTTGCCTCCCTCCCTCAAAAATGTGCGAGGGGGGCGATGGCTGATCCTCGCGTTATGCTCGTGAACGGGTGCTGCTTGTGGTACCAGGTCGTCTTGCTGACTACATATGCTTTCACTCGTAGCTGATATAATGTTTGATTGATTACTTATGGTACGAATTGTGGTCCTAGTTCGCCGTTTTCATTTGTTAATGTGGCAGATGTATAACCACAAAACAGTTCCGCATGTGGGTGGGCACACTTTAAAGCTATACCTATTTTCACCGAATGGAGGCATTATATATTTTTTTTATCTTTAATAGGTTAACCATTTTTCTTTTGTAGCTGCTTGAGTTATAGGTATGGGTATAAAGGGTTGTGCTAGCCAACATGGGTAAATATCTAATTAAATAGTATACTTCATGTATTAATTTATCTATTTTGTATAAAACCGGTTCTTCAAACCATACAGACAGATTTGTGTTGCTGGGGAGTTTGTTCCACCATTTCTTCTCCCCAGCAAAAACACATAGGAAGTGGTGAAGGGCGGGCGTTTTGGGGGCTGTCTTTTTGTTAAATTGACCTTCAAAAAGTGCTGATTTTCAGCCTACTTTGAATAAATAACTTTTTATATTATTTTTTTTATTAGTATGAGCTCCTAGAAAAGATCAGTTTCTAGCTAAATCTATACTAATATTATAAGGAGGTAAAATTGTTTGTAAATTTGTAAGTTTGTTTGTAGGGTCTGGAAGTAGTGAACCGATTTAAAAAAATATTTCACCATTCGAAAGCTACATTATCCACGAGTGACATAGGTTATACATATTTTATCTGGGTACGGGCAGTAATTCCCACGGGACGCGAGTGTAACCGCGGGAAAACGGATAGTAGTTAATACAAGCTAAGATTCCATTAGGTGGGTATAGCGATTCTAAACAGTATTTTAATCAACCCCAAAATTGAAATAGTTTTTAGAGTTGTTTTCTATGGTCATACAGCGGCTAAGAGTACACATATGAAAAAACTGCAAGGAATTGAATTTTAGCAACGGACTATCTATTCATTTCTAGACCAATACGGAACCATGATAAATATGGTGGGCATAAGAGGACTATAGCTTAGATAACCATAGAATCTGTCCAATTGCGATCGAATTCTTATGAAACCAAAACATTATTTCTCTTTGTACCTATTTAATATTTTGGGTTATAATAAGAACTTTGACAGGCGTGTATTTTGTAAATTTTATTATCTTCTCAACTTTGAGTGTTTTGACTGATATAATCAACATAATTTTTGTCTGAATCAGATTAATGAAATCACTTTGAACCTGCTCGATTGAGCAGAACGTCAAAAGTGTGCGCTTAAAACTGCGTGTGACTGATTCTGCTATAAGAAATTACTTTCGACTGATTTAGTGTTTTGACTACAACATTGTAAGGCATTCTACTCAATGCAGACGACCATAGTCTGAGGACAAGAATACTCCAATAAAACTCCTTCTTGGTTTTTATGCCGAGCAAGAGGATGCCATCCTTGTTTTTCACCTGAATTATGTACAATTATGAGCAGTATGGAAATAGTTTATGAATAAAAATATACTTTCAATAATTTAAAACTGGCAGCTTATAGACCAAACTATCGGCCGACTAGTTGGGTATGCGCGCGCAGAAGATTTTCATACTGTTCAAGCCTTCGACCGATAGTTGGCCGACTATTTGATTGGCCAATCGGTCAAACTTTTTAGTCGGGCCGATAAAGTCTGCTCAATGTGCGCGCTCCCATACATCTCCGTACATTTCAAACGACCGATCAAACTATCGGCCGATGAAAAAATCTGCAGTGTGCGAGCGCTCTTAAACGCAGATAGTTGTAGAATAAAACCGTATCCTGTAGTCCTTTGTAACCTACTTTTTATCCAAGTGTGGTATCTACATAGTTCTCTGAGGTCCCGGGTGACTTGGAGAAAAAATAAAAGTAAAATTTTGTAGACACATAGTTCCTAGATGTACTTAATATATTTGCAAATGCATTGTGCATATCTAGTGTTTCATTTCAAAATATCTAGGTAGGAAAGCAGGCCGGTCTGTCGAAATCCGTTAAAGGTCGCTTATGAACACCTGTAGCATCAAGGTTGTGGGAATAGTAAGCGAGAGGTCGCGAATTCGAAGCTCGCCCGATGCATTGTTGAGCTGAATTTATTTCTGGTAATTATGTGTATTTTTGGGTTGCTCATTAGGGGATCTTGAATGAATTGTACTTTTTGGAGTTGGAAGGATTAGACGTCATATTTACTGGGTAAGAGATAAATAAATTCCTAAATATTGGGCTGAATAAAAACAAAAAAGTATGTTTCAATTATTTCATAGCAATGAGAGCAAGTCGTGAAAAGTGAGCAAGAATAAAACATAATCATGTATTTTGATACTGGAGCCCATCATGTACAGACAACAGCACATCAAGTTACCACAATCTGTCAAACTTCTGCAATAGATTTCAACCTTATCACAATGGTGGAAGGTTAATGTTCGAATGCTAAAATTTGACAGATTCGGATACGTTGCCCTGCTGTCGTCTGTACCAGGGCCGCAGTAACTCAAAGATGTAAACACTTGTCTGTCATTTTCTCAGACATGACGTCACATATCAGTATTAGCCCAATATAGCCTACTACGAAATAGTTGACATTCCGTCAGCGTCGCGGTCGTCGCGACTAGTTGCGGTCGCATACCGGTCGCGGTCTACTAGACTATGGCTATATCTATTGGGTATGCTTGTGTTTTGAGATGATTGTAACCTTTTTGGCATCTACTTACGGGATTTTTTAGGACTTAGAAACTGAAAAAAAGAAAGAATAAAACCATTTATTCTCCCAAATTATTTTTACTTATAAACAGGTAAGGAAAATAATGTGTAGTGGTTTATGAATTTTTGGTTGTTGTACTTCTAAAATGGGCTTTATTTTTTATAGGTAGCTTAGATACATTGCTTGGTTGGAGATATTGGATAAAATCAATAATCAAAATCGAAACAAAGTTATGTGTTTTATCCCTCGGCATGGCACCTCACTACAAACCTCACTAAAATAAAGCATACACAACAAGATATCCCTTCTAATAAGATATTATTCAAGATATACCATAAATAACCTTCCTACCGTGTACCACCGGCGAAAAAGCAATCGTTATTTAGAATATAACATTTTTACGTTTGTAGATTCTGCGAAGATTACTTCTATTACATTTATTCCACAATAACTCACAGAATGTACCACAGCAAGCATTAACTACAGACGGTTAACTAAATGCAAATTAACTGCTACAACGCGTTCACGTAACGATCACCCCACTGCCTAATTACCAGCAGTAATCCGCTAGATATGGATTTTTATTAAAATAGTTGTCCAAGTAAAAAACTTCTAAGTAGACGATATTCTTTGTTTCTACAAATAAACATATCTATGTACTTATAAGTACTTATATTGTAAAGCTGAAGAGTTGGTCTGTTTGTTTGAATGCGCTAATCTCAGGAACTACTGGTCCGATTTGAAAAATTCTTTCAGTGTTAGATAGCCCATTTATTGAGGAAGGCTATGGGCTACTTTTTATCCAGGTGCGCGCAGTAGTTCCCACGGGAAAGCGGGTGAAACTGCTGGCGGAAGCTAGTTTGATCTAAATATTTATATCGTACTCCCGAAGAAAAGTAACGCTTTTCAGTACATATAATTATTGAACGTTATTGACTAACCGTCAAAATAAATTAACTTGGTGCAATATCACCTAATTGGATGTTTCCTGCGATATCACCCGGGACTTCAGGAAACACCCCGCAATCTGAAAAACATTTGCTTGCAACCATCTTCAAGGTATCAACCATCTATCTCCATGGTCATCTCGAGTGCTCAGTTGAAAATCAGCGTCAAGCACTATTTGTATGGCATTAATGCTGAACTAGAGCCTATTTGGCACAACTGTTTATTGTTTTTACATTATTTTCATGTGTATCAATATACGTATTTTCTTTCATCTGCAAGAAAAAACAATCAAACCCAACTTCTCATTTATTGTATTAGTAGAGCCGTATAGGACGATATACTGTGCGAAAATTGAACATTTTCCTTTGAAACTTAACTGTCTTACAAAAAGGATCCGGAGCAACGTGAATACGTCTTTAGTAATGTCCTATAAATAAACATACGTTGCCGAATTTAAGGACCGCGCACACGCACGGTGATTTGTGCGAGGAAATTTTATTATTTTCTTTTTTTGGTAGATTTACAACTGCATGTAAGTACAATATTACTTTGTCTAATGTTTCGTGAATTTGTGCTTAGATTTGAATTAAAAGTAACTACGTGTTCTTTGACAAAGTGCCATTAAGTATTATTACATGCTCTGTTGTCATATATATAATTCTGAAAATATTGAACCTTAAACAGCACACCAATCTTTGTTAATTTTTTTGCAAATTTTGTCACAAACTGCCCAGCAAACGTAGTTTAAACTACAAGAGAATTTAAGAATTCAATAGTTTTTGATAATTGATTGAAAATTATAACTTCTTTCATAACATTATTTCCGAAAAGTTTCTCACTGTCCACTATGAAACTCTTCAATATTACGTCCCAGTGTGAACTATCTTTACGCCAGCCTCCCAGAATGGCTTATTGATGTAGTGAGCCCTTAACAATGGCGCAGCTGTGCTACCCGACGCCAGAGATAGAAAAAACTCGACCTACCCTCACGTCCATACTCCGAAGAAAACGTCGAAAATGATTACTTATGTTTTACGATCGGGAAAGTAAGAGATGACTATTTGTCTAAAGGTCTATTGGTCTTGCAGTCGCATAGCGTGACTGCTGTAAATGGGGTCTCGGGTTCGATTCCCAGCTCGGGTCAAAATCACTTTGTAGGTATAGTTTAGACAACAACCGGGTCTTACTCGCGATCAAAAAAGAAAAGAGGTTTCTCTAGAAAAGAGGTATCGTAAACCTGTTATAGTTTCTAGAGAAAAGAGGTATCGTAACCTTTTATAGTTTGATCGCGAGTAAGACCCGGTTGTTGTCTAAAATATGTGTACAAATCGCGAAAGTTTAAAATCACTTAAGGAAATTTTGTGTTTAGGATTGCCGTCTCATATGAGATCTATGAGAGTGGGGGAATAGGAACTGTACCTATGTCAGCTTGTGCACTATTCTTTTTAGGGTTCCGTAGTAGACTAGGAACCCTTATAGTTTCGCCATGTCTGTCTGTCCGTCCGTCCGTCTGTCCGTCCGCGGATAATCTCAGAGACTGTTAGCGCTAGAAAGCTGAAATTTGGTACCAATATGTAAATCAACCACGCCGACAAAGTGCAAAAATAAAAAGTGGAAAAAAATGTTTTATTAGGGTGCCTCCCCTAAACGTAAAGTGGGGCGTGATTTTTTTTTTCATTTCAACCCTAACGTGTGATATGTCGTTGGATAGGTATTTTAAAATGAATAGGGGTTTACTGACATCATTTTTTGATTATGTTAATACTTTCGGAAATAATTGCTCCAAAAGCCGAAAAATAGGCGTCCCCCCCCCTCTAACTTTTGAACCGCAAGTTTAGAAAATATGAAAAAAATCTCAAAAGTAGAACTCTACATAAACTTTCTAGGAAAATTATTTTGAACGTGGTACAGACAGCAGTCTATGAGATATAGCAATTTTTGGAAACCGCAAATTATAACTTTGTTATTCATATATTTGTATGAAAAACAAAGTTATTTTTTGTTGCCGAAAAGTGTTTGTATTTTGGCTAGTTGTAGGTAATAGATGCGTTCAGTTTTCATAGAAAATGGTACGGAACCCTTCGTGCGCGAGTCCGACTCGCACTTGGCCGGTTTTTTTACTACTGCGAAATCAATAGTAGCCAACTTCGGACAAGCAAAGCTTCTCGCTAAGATCTTTATGAACAAATGCACAAGGAGTCAAATAGCTAACTTCGTAAACGCAAAATTTACAAGTACAACCACAGACAACGATGGGTCGATAATATTTTCAAAGGAGTCTGCTATAGGGAAACATGTCCATTATTTCAATGACACTTCGGCGCTTCGTCATTAATTCGAGTCGCTCGCAGTGAGCACGGGCGCACCCGGGTGTATAACCATAGCTAGACTATTTAACAAGCCTTAGTTTTTTGCAGATTTCTTGCAATTGTGCACTTAATATTGTTAAGTCGATTGCCTCGTTGGTCTATAAGTCGTATAGTACGACTGCTGTGCACGAAGTCTCGGGTTCGATTCCTGGGTAGGGCTGAAATCGCTTTGTGGATTTTTAAAGCTTTCACAAAGCAGTCCAGAGTCTGGAAGTTGTTAGTGTTACACCCCTGTGCCTGGGAGGACACGTAAAGCCGTCACCGAATGCTACTCAGTAGCAGTCGTTGTTATTGCACGTCAGAGGCCGTCAGGCGTAATTTGTAAAAACTCTGACACTAGGGCTTGTTAGGTGATTAAACCTGCAGCTCACTCGATAGAAAGAACATTATTAAGTTTAAGTAGTTTTTATGCTTCATTGGAAAATAATTTGTATTTTTTCTGCCTACACTATTGAATTTGAAAGATAGGGGTCGTTATATTAATTGTCGCCATTGTTTTGAGTCAGTTCTTAGTCTAGACAGGGTTTTCGCTTAGTCAGATTATAATGTGCTAACTATGGGGATTTTGGTTAGCCATAAGGGAGTGAGCAGTTTCACGAAGTGGTTTTGTGATTAATTTAGATTTTTGCAACACTGATTTTATACATCAGTTGGATTTAAGCGTTAAAAGTGCTATCAATAATACTAACTCACTACAATTTAATCTGCTCTATTATATTCCAGTACTATGTTCTAAGGATACGCTTTATTTTATAAACGGACAACACTATATTTTATTACCATTAAAATAAAAAAAAACCATAAGAACCTATATTTTTTTTTAAAGATTCGACAGCAATTTAAAAATTCAGTCGCCAACATCTTAGCGATATAACCTTACAACATTAAGACCGACACACCAACATCTGCCACACATTTAAGAACAATGTATGGCATCAATAAGCTACTCTCACAAGGTTAGCCTTTTGTTCCCAAAGAGAAACACACAAAAATATAACCATCTCTTTCTTACAACAGCCAAAGCATATTCCTGTTTCGCTCTAGGGTCGGGTGAAAGTTTTTCCGGGCCGTTACCCGTTGCTGTGAAAATGAGTGGAATATATTTAGTATTAAATGAAATCATTTGTTTTGATCTACTTATTATATGGTCCTGTTACGGGTAGGACGATATATCGTGCGTGTGTGTTTTATTCGTGTACACTGACTTGGTTGCATAAATCTTTTTTGTTTTTTGGGGTTGGTGTGCCGGAATTAAGTTGGTCGTGTTATAGGGGGTTTTGGGAGTTTGCATGGGGTTTTATATTTTGAATGTGCGCTTGGTTGATTTTTTTAAGTTTTTAAGTCGTAATAAAATAGACCCTATGGAATTTGTATA
This sequence comes from Heliothis virescens, assembly GCA_002382865.2. NCBI lineage: Eukaryota > Metazoa > Arthropoda > Insecta > Lepidoptera > Noctuidae > Heliothis > Heliothis virescens. Next base: position 5,801,140 of record NWSH02000162.1, on the reverse strand, counting down.
GTAAAAGAGTTAAGAGATCGGGTCGTTTGAACTTAAAAAATCTAAATCTGGGTCTTAAACATGGCTTTTGGATTTATAAGTTTATTATATCTTCCTGAATACATATGTTGCCATTTTCAACGTCCAGATTGAAGGATCAGTGATCATCTAGGTATGTTAAATCCGGTTCCATCGTGTTTAGTTACAGTGTAGCGTAATTGCTAACAGGTCCGTATTACGGGTAGTCATAACCCAGAAAGTCTGACAACCAGTCTTACCTAGAGGTATCTTGTAGTCCGGTAACTGGGCAGAGGATATCAGTAGACAATTGCTGTATCTATACTTAATAATATAAAGCTGAAGAGTTCGTTTTTTGTTCGTTGGTTTCAACGCGCTAATCTCAGGAGCTGGCCAGAAATATTTTTGTGTCGAATATTTCATTTATCGAGGAAGGCCACGATAAATGGAGGCTACTTTTTATCCGGGTGCGCGGAGTTTCTCACGAGACACGGGTGAAACCGCTGGCGGGAGCTACTATAAAATATTGGTACTCAACTCACCTGCATCTAGTTACACTGAAAGCCGGATCCAAATAAACTTAATTATTTCGCCGAAAGATGGACGAATCAGATTCTATGAAAATGTAATTTTGTACAGGCACAAGGACACACAGGAGTACTTCGTCGAATTCAGCTGAAAGCCAAAGGCTAGTTTGTTTGTACTCTAGTACAGACTACAGCAGGTCAACCTACCCGAACCCTGTAAAATTTCACCAACCGAACGTTTACCTTCCACCATTGTGATAAGGTCGAAAATCTATTGAACAAATTGAGGTAGGTTAAAGTGCTGTCGTCTGTACATAGGTTTGAGATGCAATGGCTTTCATGTGTAGCAAGTAATTGGGTTAATACCACAGTCCATATTATCGTTTTTCCAAGAACAAGCAGCAGTATAAATCAACCTCAAATTAGTATAAGCTCGTAATTCCCGTATAAACCAATATATACCTATTATAACAGAGACTTCCATTCCGTCATTCTCTCAGTCTTTTCGTAACAAAGTCAAAAACCGCCCAAGTGTGAGTTGGACTCGCACACGAAGAATTCCGTACTATTAGTTATGAAAAATTAACGTATCTATTACCTACAACTAGCCAAAGTACAAACATTTTTCGGGCACCAAAAATAACTTCGTTTTTTACACAAACATATGAATAACAAAGTTATAATTTGCGGTTTCACACGTTTATTGTATGGCGACCCCCTTAATATTAAATTTTTTAAATTTTTTGTATTTCTTGTTATAGCGGCAACGGAAATACATCATTTCCGAAGATTTCAGCTTTCTAGCTTTTACGGTTAATGAGATACAGCGTGGAGACAGACAGACAGACAATGAAGTCTTAGTAATAGGGTCCCGTTTTACCCTTTGGGTACGGAACCCTAAAAATGACAGATTTTTCTTTTAACTGAGACGTTGTTGTACAAAATTGGAAAGGGTTAAATCTTGTATTGTAAGAAGAATTAAGGTGTGAGGTTAGGATGTAAGTGGGCAAACCGGCATCATCATGCCCGTGGTGCACCCTGCTGAAAAACGAACCAGGCTCTGGCGACCAACTGGTGGCGGCAATACCAGCACAAAGTACAGACAACGGCGGGTCAACGAATACCAATCTGTCAAATTTTACCAATCGAATATTAACCTACCTCCATTGGAATAAGGTTGAAAATCTATTGCAGAAATTTGACAGATTGTGGTAACTTGATGTGCTGTCGTCTGTACAAAGTGGGATATTAAATGTTTTGCTTGGAGATGGGCAGTAGCATTTCCAAAGCTGAAAATATCCCACACTGCGCTCACCAACACGCTTGCCCAGGGCAATATGGACAAGCATGCCCCCCCCCCCAGCTTTGTTCAGGGCAGGCCTTTGTCCAGCAGTGGACGTTTTAGGTTGCTGTAACGACAAAGAAAGCTTAAACAGCACACGTAAATTTTCTTACTGTTATAATTATACCATGGTCATATCCTAAACTAGCCGTTTTCCCGCGGTTTCACTCACGTCCCGTGGGAATTACTGCCCGTACCCGGATAAAATATAGCCTATGTCACTCGTGGATAATGTAGCTTTGGAATGGTGAAAGAATTTTTAAAATCGGTCCAGTAGTTTTTGAGCTTATTCATTACAACCAAACGAACAAAGTTTTCCTCTTTATAATATTAGTATAATATAGAAGTATAAATTTCAAAAGTACTTACTCATAAGACAATCTAACATTAATATCCTCTTTTTTCTTTTGTAAGTAAATCAAAAAGTAAAACAAGCATAAACTTACATTTCTCACTGAAAAAAACCACCCTTGATGAATCGCACCATCAATATCCCCTCCATAAAGGCGTAAGCTGCATATAATTAAAATTAATTGAAACTTCATCCCCAGGAACTACTGGTCTTATTACTTTAACGCTCCTTTGTAAGGCACAAAAAAATTTCATCAATTTTATTTCGAGAATTAATTCCGGTAGGTATAATTATTGCTGGTTCATTTTCTTTTTTTTTGTAATATTAATAGCTTTATGTATTATTTTGGATACTAAAGAGTTATTTTCGTTTATGACATCTGATTAACCTACTCAAATCGGTCAAATTTTACCAATCAAACATAACCCTCATCTATTGTAAAAAAAAATCTATATATCGTTGAAAATCTATTGCAAGAAATTAGACAGATTGTGTTAACTTGATGTGCTGTCATCTGTACTCATTTATTTGCCTTACATGTAAAAATGTAGAGCATTTTGAAATATTTAATCAAAAAGATGTTAAAAATATAAAAATTGTGTCCCACCGGCATCGGGAACATGGTCCAAGCTACGGTTAGGGCTCCATAGAGAGAAACCTCCTGACGATGCGTGCCGTGTCCAGAAGTACAGCTTTCTGCATCAAGCGCTTGGTCCAACCGTCTAACCGTTTATTTTCGTTATAATCATGTCAGAAAAATATTTAAACACATATAAAAAGACAAATTTTGTATTTTACTTTTATCTAGATAAGTCCCACCTCTGAATGCCGCGCTATTTTCCTAAAAATAAGTCATAATGATCTTAGTATTCATATGAAAGGCACTAAGATTGCTCTTATGAAATACTTAATAGCCTATTGAAAATACAAAAAATATGTCTGTCGTCTAGGTGTCTAGACGTATCAAGGACCTAACATCTTGAATTATAAATAGCTAACTAACAGCTAGACCTGTTGGATTAATGGCATTGCGAATGTATCAAGTACTTTCTGCCAGCGGTTTCACACGCATTCCGATGGAAAGACTCCGTGCACCTGGATGAAAGCCTCAGCCAGCTTCTGCCAACGACTTCGTACGCGGATCATGTCGCTTATGCCAGCAACAACGGGTCGTGATAGTCAAAGATCTGAAACTTCACTACTCTGCTCCTATTGATATTAGCGTGATGAAAAGTATAACCAGCTAAGGAGTATGAAAAATGATTGTACCAAGTTTCGTGAAAATCCGTCGAGTAGTTTTTGTTTCTATAACGGTTATACAAACAGACAGATAAAATTTTTACTGATTGCATTTTTGGCATCAGTATCGATCCCTAATCACCCCCTGATAGTTATTTTGGAAATGTATTTCATGTACATAATTGACCTCTCTACAGATTTATTATAAGTATAGATATATTATGTAGATAAATCATTGTAGTAGGTATCTATGGATATATAAAAGCATTGATCATGATTATTTTGCTAAATATATTTAATTCAATTCTTTATGGTTGTCTGAAAAAAATAACAAAGTTCACGTTTACCGTTTGATAACCAAGCGGCATCCAAAAAGTTTTGAAGTCTAAGGGCCTGTTTCGAATAAACACATTCATGTGGCATTATCTGTCAGATAGTTATCTAGAACTTTATCTGGAAGCTGTGAAATGAGACTTTTTATTCATAAATACAAAATGTAGGTTTTTAAGTATTGAGAAATGGTGATGTACAGACAGCAGCTGGTCAACGTATACGAATCTGTCAAATTTTACCAATCAAACATTAACCTTCCTCCATTGTGATAACTCCAAGTGCTGTCGTCTGCACCTAAGTCATAAATATATAAAATAAAATGATTTAAATATACAAGCAATATTTCATGAATAAAATAACAAATTCTAACCACATGCTCCTTTTTCAATAAAACCGATCATAGTATCAATTTTCAAAAGAATAAATTCCACATTTGTTATAAGATCTAAGATAAGAATTCAATGATTTATATGAAATATTGTTATATATAACACTAAAAATATGGTAAATATATTTACCATATTTTTAGACTAGAAGAGTAAACATAACTGAAATATGCTATATTAACGCTTTTCGCTTTTCTGGATTTTATGAAAGTCGCCAAAGATAAGCAAATAATAATTGTAAAGAAATCCATACTAATATCATATAGAGGAAACAGTTTTTCGTTTGTTTGTACCCTAAAGGCTCCGAAATTACTGAACCGATCCAAAAAAGACCATCACCGAATAAGCTATATGTTATCCTGGCAAAGAAGTTCCCTCAGGATGCGAGTGAAACCGCGGGAAACAGTTTATAGTTGAAAATACTAGATTCCTAGGATTTCATCCGCTTCCCGGGGGGATTACTTCTCCTACCCAGATAATGTAGCCTGTATGTTATTCCGATATAGGTATGAGCTATATAACTGCCAAGTTTCGTCAAAATTTGTCAGGTGGTTCTTGCGTGAAAGAGTAACAAAACATAGAATAAACGTAGGTACATATTTGGCATTTATAATATTAGTAGGGAGAATAGGATTTCCATACTTCTGTTATCAACTGCACAAAATAATCAGAAGGCAATATAGTAGCAGTTTACAAACCAGGTAATCATACTACAGTTGCTACAGAGAACCAAACACAAAGTTTGTTCATTTCAGGCCTCCAAATTATTGCCAAATTACTCATGATAGTTCCGCGGCTCAGTAGCCACTGCGGCCGCCTGCGGTTGGTCGAGCGACGGGTATTGATGACGTCATCATTCAACGCGCCAATCCGCGCTCGCGCCCGCTAAACTGATTTCAGTTTTAGATTAGTTCCAAATTCAAATTTGTAATGTGTCCGTTATGGATGGAAGCTGGGTAGTTGTGGATGTTAATAAGAGGTGAGTATGTGTTTGTGGGTAGCAGTCGGTGTTCGAATTGAGAATTCGCGCCAAGGAATAGAATGTGTGTTCTGATTTTGAAATTTTTGAATCGATTTTTGAAATTTGCTGGCTGTTGATAAAATAGACAGACACACTGAAAGAATATTTATGTTTATTTGAATGTATACTGTTTACTGAAAAAAAAGATTAGCAAGTAATTAAGTTAATCATAATAATTTTGTCTTCCTGTTACATTTAGGTATATATTCTAACAAATGTGTATGTATACTATAGGTTCATTTTATTATGTACATATCTTACATATTGTGATTCCGTAGAAATACTCGTAAGTTTATTTCCTTTTTTTTCTCAGAAAATTAAATTAATTCTCCCAAGGTACGGGAACTCCGGGAAACGATGACTGATTTGCAAATAAAGGACAATACTTCCCAACGAATGACATTTACGATTTTCGAGGGTCAAAAGTAAATATAACTCATTCCAATAATCTTACAATTACTTTTTCAAGTACGATTCCATAGAAAGGGAGTTTCTTGGAATCGCCGTAAAAATATCTTCAAATTTGGATACTGCTTTAAAACCTTTTGTTAATGTTAATTACACTACCAAGCGCCTCGGCAGGTTACTAAAAATTTAAGTTTTTATATTGCGGGATTTAATTATCTTGGGACGATCGAAGTCGCGGGCAAAATCTAGTTGTGTAATAAATAGTTCAATTTTAAATAAATTACGACATTCGTCATTTAAAAGCAACAAATTCGAAATTCAAAAATTGCAATCGTTTAGCGACTCAATAAACTCGCAGCCGGTTGGTTGCATATTGATGACGTCATCAGTCTCTCCGCCAATCAGCGCTAATTCTGATAAATCGCCATTGCCCTCTGTTCAATGGCTGACTGAATTTGGAATATTGTAGGAATTATTAAATTCTCGCGATGATAGTATTTGATGGCCGACTACTGCATTGTCAGTAATTTGTGTGCCTATCTGTTGTTGATATTAAATATACAAATGGCTGTGAATAGAGATTGGTCATGAATTTGTTGAATGTTGTTCGGTTAGAAGTAAAAATAACGCATGTAGGTTATATGGGATCAGAGTACAGACGACAGCAGGTCGACGTATACGAATCTGTCAAATTTTACCAATCAAATATTAACCTACCCACTATTGTGATAAGGTTGAAAATCTATTGCAGAAATTTGACAGATTGGGGTAACTTGATGTGCTGTCGTCTGTACTTCCAACAAGCATAGATATATTTTTTTTATCGTTTTGCGCGATATGGAAGGACTATCTAGTTGGGTAGGACGAACACTTCGGCGATACCCGCCCCTCGGACTCATGGGTACATGAAGGAACATGGGTTGGTTTTTAGTCAGTAAGTGTCTGACAGTCTTCGCGATTTACTTTTACTTGAAGACAGGACATTATATATTCAAAAAATAATCTTATTTTCTTGCTTCAGAATATTATACTGACCTTATTTTGTTTAAGAATACTTAAATTCTTTATTTGACGTTACATAGACTTCCCATCGACAAACCTAACTACTTAACTTTAAGTTTAACGCGAAGATCTTTATTCGTGCTACGAACAAACAAATATTTCACAGTTATATCACACTATAACAAATTTGTAGAAAATAAAAACAAATTGGAAGTTACTGGATGGTGCTAGTAATTTATATAGCAAGGGTTGTATGTTAAACTTTCCGGGTTTAGTTTAACAAACATTGTTAATTTAACTGGTGCTGCTAAATGAGTGTACATAAATAAGTATAGTATCTTAAGTTAGTTGTTATAAAAAAGGTTTATTTTTCAGTGTTTTTTTTATGATCTTGAAAGTGCCATTTTTTTAACAGGGAAAGCCGGTTTTTCTAGATCGGCGGCACACTAAACTATATACCTCAATAAGTCAAATTTCTTCAATAGATTTTCAACCTTATCCTGCTTTTTGACTGTTGACCTGCTGACGTCTGTACACTTGAGAAAAATATGCCGATACAAATTGAAGGTCAAGACCTCCTCATCTAATTTTAATACACATTTATACTTGCTGCTATTTTGGAAGAAATAAGGACGTTTTTAGACTGCTAAAAATCTCTTCTCGTGTCGGAAAACGTCAGCAGTTCACCCTACAACTAATAATAATAAGGTCATATTAAAGTTTAACATAGACACTAGACACCTGATTATTCATCATCATCACTTTTCCCTCCCCTTTAATTATTTGGGGTCGATGCACCTTTTTCTACAATTTCCTATCTGACGCGATTCCACATCCGTCCAGAGGGAAATACTTACCCGCCCCTGGATAAAAGTCGCTCTAGTCCTTTCTCAGGCTCTTGCTAGACTATCTGTGTACATTTGATTTAAATCAATTCAGTAGTTTTGGCGAAAAACCAGGAAATACGGAGTAACTCTCGCATTTTTATTACTTATTAGTAAGGATTAAAGTGCCTACATACTTTATGATTAAGCCTCATAGCACTTCATATCACAGAACCAATCTACCGAAGTACTATCAAATTAAGTTATCCCCTACAATGCGTTTCATCCGTGTTTTAAATACATTGCTCGCAAATAAAGTTTTTTTGTGACCCCCTCACTCATTGAAACGTTAATGGAGATGAATAGGATCTGGCTAGAAGCCAGTGGCTGTTTGGTTTAACGCCTACTTTTGGTACTCGAAGAGAAAATGAGAAATTTCGGCAATGTTTTGGATTGTGTTGAAAGAAGTACGTAACTGGGTCCACGAGGTTTGATAGTCAGTCGTTTTATGTTGAATTGGTATTTAACTTCTGTTTGACTTGAACCCGACCATAAAATACCTAGTTGGGAAAAGGAGAGGTAGATGATTATTTCTGGAATATTATTTACCAGCTTCTGCCCGCGACTTCGTACGCAGATCCTTTTGCTTAGGGTCGGTTCAGATCTGACGGAAAATGCGTCGCGTATCGTCGGTTGCGTAACGCCATAACAGACAAATACATAATAAAACATTCAACCGTTCACACCTAACCGATGAAGCGTCAGTGCGTCGATCATACTTAGACGATACGCTCGACGCATTTTCCGTCAGATATGAACCGACCCTTATGCAAGCGACAACGAGGTCGTCAAAATGAAAGATCTGGAACGTCTTGAATCAGCTTGCATTTTTGTATTATTTATTTAGATTTAGGAAAGCTTTTGTAAGTGTATAATTTTGCTGTATAATCATGTGAGAACCAAAAATAACGGCTAGTAGTGACTAGCTGATTTACCAGCGTCTCTAGGTCCAAAATGATATATGTATTTCGATAGGTATAATTATTTCCAAAATCAATTCAGTAGATTCAGAAATTAACATGTTACAATACAACGTCACAAACTCAGGAACTTGACATTGTAATATTAGTATAGATAAGGAACTCAACTACTGGCAGTCTAACGGCCGTTCTCAATATTCTATCTAACTCTGGATTTGCTTACCAGAGATAGGAATTTGACATTACTTGTATGGGGCTAATGTCAAAATTCTATCACTAGCAAGCAAATCCAGAGATAGATAGAATATTGATTTCCGCAGTTAACCAATAGTAAGGGTTGATTTCTTTTATGTTTTTGTTGGGGAGAAAGCTTGTTAAATAATTTTATGCCGCTCACATCCTCTAAAATGGACTTTTACAAAATGGCCGATTAAATCAAATTGTGTCTAGACGCCAAATAATACACAAGTGTTGCCAGACTCATAATTGAATACGCAATTTGTTTAATGTTTTAGTTGTTTTTGGGTGTTACTTTCACTACTGGTAATGGAGTTTTTATGTTTGAGGGGTAGTTTTAGTCGTAGTGATTTCAGATTTTGTGGTGGAATATATTTTAGTTTTGAATACGAATAGGCGAGGTCTTAGAAGCTATATGACTTTTTGAGTGCTTCGGACACCTGTATTACAACTTTTTATAGAGCGATAAAAATCAGTTGCATGGTTTCACGTGTCATCGTTTGAACCGGTGGTGGTTGTAGTATGTACAGACAACCGCACATACCACAATCTATCAAATTTCTGCAATCGATTTTCAACCTTATCACAATGGAGGTAGGTTAATGTTTGATTGGTAAAATTTGACAGATTCGTATACGTTGACCTGCTGTCGTCTGTACCTACACCAAAAATCAAAACTTCATCTCATCTAGTACACGCTTTAAGAAATGAGTACGCGCACTCCTACTCTATATGAGACAATACCTGTATCCAGCTAAACAATGATTATTTTGCTACCAAACCACCCATTCGACGGTAGAATGAACCACCAACCACCATCCCATCAGTTTCCCCCAAAAACCCATCAGACCGTTACAAAAGCAACATTAATAAAACACCTTCAATCCTAGACACCTATAACGAACCTGGCAACACTACCTACCTAACCTTCCAAAATAAATTCGTCCCTCCCATAAATCTGGCTGTAGTTTGCGCCCTAGGTCCTCAATTTAAACTGAGCCCCTAATGGGGTTGCCATATTACCCATCTATTTAATTTCCCGAATGGGTAAACGAATTAGGCTGGCAACTTTGAAACGAATTAAATTTTCGACGGTTGACTCATTGTGCTACTGTATGGGTTATGTTGTAATTTGCGATTGCAACCGGTTTCTGAGCAGTTGTAATTGTAGCTTTAGAATATTATGAAAAGAGGTGTGTTTATTGAGGGTTTTAGTTCTTCTTCTTCTTATCGAGTGAGCTGCAGGTTTTAATCACCTAACAAGCCCTAGTGTCAGAGTTTTCTCAAATCCGCCTGACGGCCTCTGACGTGGATTTACATACGACTGCTACTGAGTAGCATTCGAGGACGCCGGCTTTACGTGCCCTCCCAGGCACGGGGGTGTAACACCGCCTACTTCCAAACTCCAGGCTGCTTTGTGAAAGTTTCTAAAACCCATAAAGCGATTTCGGCCTGGCCCGGGAATCGAACCCGAGACCTGTGATCGGCAGTCGCGCTATGCGACCACTAGACCAACGAGGCAGTTTAGGGTTTTAGTTGATGGGGATGTTTTAGTGTTTCTTGTATCAGAAAACCAGCTTCTGCCAGCGGTTATGCCTGCGTCCCATGCATCCGGATAAAAAGTAGGCCATAGCTTTCCTCGATAAATAAACTATTTAACGCTGAAAGAATTTATTGAATCGATTTAGTATCTCTTGAGCTTACCGTGTTAAGACTAAGTTTTTTTTAAACTTAAAAAGGTATTTGGAACTGAACGTTACATTCTTTATTCTATATAACGTAGTGGCGATAGCAACTGGTTGTGATTTCTATAATACGGTCATACGAACTGTAAGGGTGACCTTTATGGGATTAGACGACCATTGTAAAAGATTTTCTATTCACATTCATAGCAGTTGCACTAAATAGTTTCTTTGTAACTTTGACTAATGAAGTGTCTATAGTTTAGTTTTATAAGCTTATCATTTATTTTTCTTAGTTTAAGTATTCTTATTTGGCGATGTACCTACCTACAAACATCATATTTGGCGAGGCACATCGAGTTACCACAATCTGTAAATTTTTTTTTAATAGATTTTCAGCCTTATCACAAAAGCGGAAGCTTAATATTTCATTGCTAAAATTTGACAGATTGGGGTAGGTTGACCTGCTGTAATCTGTACGATCTGGCAAATCTTCTCTCATAGACAAAACTAAATAAAAAAAATGTAAATAAAATATTGTTTCTTGAATGTACAGTTTGCGGTAGTGAATGTAACATAATAATATGATGATAAAATAAAACGTAAGAAATAATCACATCTACCAACAACAATGTAAATAAGGTAATATCATAATAAATTCTCAAAACTCAACCTTATGACTTTCATTATAAAGAACAGTTTTGTATGCCTAAAGTTTCCTACAAGCGTAATACTTTTCAAACTGATATAAATGAATGTAGACAAGACCCTAGCAGGATTAAAAATTTAAACAAAATCCCACCAAGATATTGGTATGAAATGATTTGACTGTTTTCCACCCCAACCCTTGCAATTCAATTTTCGCGCTGACGAACAGAAATTTTGCAATAATATTTTAACGTAGGTAAATATTTTATTTTGGGTAGTTCTCGTTCCATCATCAGACCGCTAGACGTACGGCGATGCGACATCAGTATATCCAACATAATGATAATACTGACATCAAGACCGATTGCCGACTATAGCAACTGTTCTCTGAAAAGAGATCCAGGGTGCAGGACATCTTATAGTGCACATGCATTTGCGCAGACAAAGGTGCACTCTCCATTTCCTCACTGTCATAGCCCAATGGTACAGCAGTCCGACACGACCGGAGAGAGACATACCCATACGCACTTTATGGACGGGTTTATTATGCGAATAGGAAAGGTGTAAAATTCCCCTGCCTGTCTCTGTGTTTTCTGATGACTTTAACCTGTGAACCTCAAGACAAGAGTGAATAAGTTGCTTCTAGGTTCTCTTACCATCAAGTGAGATACTGAGCAAACGCGTGCCCATCGTAATAAAAAAATATTCTAAAAATTAAAATGTGTAAATCGCCCTATTTTTACATGTGCGAACTAATGTTACATTTGGGCATTAGTAAAATTCAGCCTAATATAAAAATTATACACGTAAATATAAGCTTAAATCTCAACAACAACATTGATTCTTGGCTTTTTTTTTTTTTTGTTTTTCAGTTTATTTGTTTTAATCAATAATATATACAATCTACATATATACAAACTTAAATTACTAAATTAAAATTAATTAAATATAAACAAATTCTTGGCTTATAAAATTTCGTAAGAGAAAAATTCAATTACTCTTTTTGCTCGATAAGCGATTTGATCCTACTTCTGCGAAATGTTTACGATTCAAAGTCATCCTTGATTACCAGTAAGCTAGGGTGACAAAAACACTATAATATGAAGATTATAATCAGTATCAACCGGTAATACTAGTGACTGTGAGAATATTATAGGGTTGTTTCTGTAATTCTCATCATCTGTCTAGCCTTTTCTTTGTTTTCTGACAGGATTTAATTTGTTTTCTATCCTTTCTCTCGAGCTATCTCCGTGTAATGTATCAACTGTTTTTTTTGTGAGAGCAAAAGAAACAGAAATTTGCATTCAGAATATTAGTTTAGATTAAATTCTTCTAGTTTCAAAGTTGTATTCCAAGGAAATCCTTTAAAAGTTATGAACTTTGTAAATTGATTTTAGATATACTAATATTATAAAGCTGAAGAGTTTGTTTGTTTAAACGCGCTAATCTCAGTAACTACTGGTCCGATTAGAAAAATTCTATCAGTGTTAGCGTCAATTCACACCGAGACGCGACGCGACGCGACGCTGCACGCAGATTTTACATAGAGCGACTCAAAATAAACTTTATTCACTACACGAAAGGATACACATTGAATTGTGAGAATTCAGATACGTCGCGCTGCACCGCGCGGCGCCGCGCGGTGCAGCGCGGCGCAGCCCGACGCATCTTGATGCAGCGGTGACGCGCGGCGGGCAAGATCGGTGCTGCATCTCGCGATTTGCTTTGTTTTTAAGATACGTCTCGCGACGCCGCGCTGCGCCGCGCTGCGCCGCGCGGCGCCGCGCGGCGTCGCGCTACATCAAAGCCGCGTCGCGTCGCGTCGCGTCTCGGTGTGAATTGACCCTTAGATAGCCCATTTATCGAGGAAGGTTATAGGCTACTTTTTATCCGGGTGCACGCAGTAGTTCCCATGGGAAAGCGGGTGAAACCGTTGGCGGAAGCTAGTACTTCCATAATCTAAAAAGAGAAATACATGAGCTTTCAAAAAATATACATAACAAATCCGGTACAGTCACCACAGTAAATACCTCGGAATTTCGAAAACGACACTTTAAACGCGATTTTTATTGTTAGTAAGGTACTTACAAGATAATATCTTTTACCTACCTTTATTAAGAAGGGTCACTTGTACCCTCCTACCCTCTAGGGCTGTTGTAATAAAAAAGATCGCCCAGAAATGAAAGTACAAAATGTATAGAACTTTATTAAGAAACCGTATTAGATTCTGCTTGTGAAATTTTGAAGTGAGACTTTTTTACGTTGACTCATTTCAATTTCAATTATTGCCTTTTTTATTTCGGGGTACGAATGTTAATTATTTGAGACGCTTGATAAATATATTAACACTTAATTTTTATTGATTTTGTAGCCATTGATGAGGGCTTGTGGCTAAATAGCTGTAGTTTGGATCGATCAATTTAATGGTTAAGCAACACTCGTCCGTGGATGGGTTAATTCATGAAGAGTTCCTCTCTATTTTTAATGAGACTCTCTATCTTCTCTACTAATCTCTATCCTATCTAGTCTTTCATGTAACAAAGAGAACACTTCTTGGTCAATGAACTATGATAGCTTCATAAATAGTTTTAGAAACAAAGCACAACGTTTTGCGTAGTATGGGTGCAAAACACTTTTCACATTACAAAAATAAGATTAAAGCCTAACAAAACACAGAAATCCAATACAAAAATAGGACACAAGAAAGCCAAAACAAAACACAATCATTCTAAGTATAATAAACGTAAAAACATAAGCGCCAGTAATATTATTTTTTGCCTCGATTAACGGTTTTTTCGGCCGTGAAGTCATCCATCATTCGATATCATAAAGGCGAGTTTTTTCTTCACAGATTAATATTATGAGTAATCTGATAGGGAAAACAATGGGAGGGCTGATTACCTACTTTAGCAAATGAACCTGATTAGCTAGTTAATTAGTTGCAGGTTTCGCTGACTGTTCAAAACACCATAAAGATTAATTATTGCGTCGCCTCTGGCTGGTTTTATTTGCAGAATACTGGAGGGTTTTAAGAGCACCTATATTTCTAACCGACTTCAAAAAAAAGGAGGAGTTTCTCAAGTCAACCGTTTTTTTTTTGTCTTTGTTACTCGATTTTTCGGAGACGCCTGGACCGATTTGAAAAATTATTTCTTTATATGAAAGGGTATTAGAAATACTGTGTTAGATGGTGAGTCTATTGTCATCAATCCATAGTAATATGTCTCATATTAATGTGAAAGTAACTCTGCATGTCTGTCTATCGTGCTTTCAAGTCTAAACTACGAAATCAAATTAAATTGCAGATAGTTAAGAGCCTGAGAAAAGACTTAGATTACTTTTCCCGGTGCGGGAAGAAGTTCTCTCAAGAAAATTCCATTTGATTTTAAGTCCTTATCCTAGAAATGCTTAAAGTTACTTATCCAATGATGGCGTCCTAGCCGATTGTCGGCCACGGCGGCTGTTCTCATATAAGGAGATCAGCCAGCTGCACAGGATATATTATAGTGCACAGGCATTTGCGCAGACACAGGTGCACTCCCTATTCCCTCACTCTCATAACCCGGTGGGACGGCAATCCGATACGGCCGGTAAGAGATCAGGTGCAGGACCGACATTAACGTGCTCTTCGATGCACGGGTGAATCAATCACCAACTTCCAACTCCGGGCTGCTTTCTAATCTAATCCAATGAACAACTCGAGAAAAGAAAAAACTCCAAGTGCTTGGCTAACATAACCACTTTCAAACTACACTTATAAGAGTTCACATCAAGTTCTAAGTTAAAATCTCCGAAAAATCTAAGCGATTAGTACTTAAAACTAAAAACGCAATCACGAAACCATTTTGAAGGTTCCAGTACATTCCTCGAATGAAATTTTATCCTTTTTTACGTCGACATTTTTCGTAATGAAGATGGTCGAAAAAGCAATTCCGCGCAAAAGGGTTTGCAATTTCGGTCAGTTTTTATCATCGTTTAGTTAATTTTGTGAAGTCCTTAGTTAGTTAGAATTGAAGGGGAACCTTCAAACCGTTACTTAGTTTTAAATTGATTGTTTTTTGGGGGTCGTCACGTTTTTATTTACCCATCTGAAAATAGTATCTGCAATAAAGAATACACAGCCCTGTAAATAGCCGATTAATTAAATAGCTAGCTCTTTGACTGAATAACGCCAATAACACTATACGTGTGATTGAATTATGTTGTTCAGTTAAAAATCGAGCTGTTTGGTTGAATGATTTTTTGTCCAATTGGCTGCGACATCAGCACTTAGGAGTTTTTGCCAATGACTGATAGTTGAAAACACAAAATTAAGAATACGTAATTTAAGTCATCCAATTTAAGTGCAGGTTTAATTCTATTGATGCAAAGCAAAATTCAAGCTCTTCTAAGTTTATTAACCGCTAACAAATCCAAAAAAAAAAACGCAAAATTAATGAGGCCGACCTATTTCTTGGTAGGCTGAGCAATTATTGGTGTAATTACACGCTTTATTAGCGCAGGGGTTGGCGCCAAATATTGTTATACCTATGTCAGGGGTGCCAAATCATGGGTGAGTGGGTCATTCGTAAAGGACGGGGCGATCGATTTTAAGCTGCTAGTGAGCTAATTTTAGTACCTACCTGACCGGTACTAAGCCTAGATTTTTCGGGTAGACATACTTATCTTATTGATAGTAAAAACATTAACATTAGTGACTTCTGTGATACTAGTTTCTGAATAATATGGTGCTACTTTCGAAGTTTTGGTCAAATTAATGTCTGCCAAAAACCGATGAATAGGTATATCTATGTACCTATTCATCTATGCATTGATATGAGTGGGCTATGTATTAATATGAGTTTTCAGGACTTTCACAGGTCTTTGTAGAATTGATTACCTACTTATTGCTATTATGGTTTTGTGGTTATTGTAACCGGTTCTTATCCCTAGATCTACAAATAAAAATAATAAGTTTTGATATGTGTCTACTGAACCGATTTTAATTAAATCGTAATAATAGTATCGTGTAATAATAGTTTTTAGCCATCAGATATTTTCAACTCTGTGTTAAAGTGTTCTTTCTAAATATAATCAAAAAACACATTACATATTACCAGTTAATGAAATAAATTACGTATTTCAGGTAAAGATAACGTCTTTAGTTTAATCTAAAGAAAATATCCAAGAGCGATATCTCTACGAGCTGACGTGTAAGGTAGAGGGGTGAGTGGGGCGGTGCGATTTACATGAAAAACTAAATTTCTTTACATTATTTTTTGCAGTATTTTATTTTTATTTTGAATGTTACATATTTGAACTTATTACAAATATGTTTTTGTATAAGAATGAACATCATCTGCCTAGCCTTTTCCCAACTATTTTTGGGGTCGGCTTCCAGTCTAACTGGATGCAGCTGAGAACCTGTGTTTTACATGGAGCGCCTGCCTGTCTGACCTCCACAACCCAGTTATGAGCAAGACAAGAATAATAAAATATTTTTGAAATAAAGAAATTCTTTACTTTCTCTCTATTTGACACGTAATCACAGTCACAGACGCGACTTGCGCTNACCTGGGCAACCTGGCACCCCTTGGTAAGACTGGTTGTCAGACTTTCTGGCTTCTGACTACCCGTAACGACTGCCAGTGTATAAGAATGATATACAATGTTATTTTGGTTCAGAAATATTATCATTATCTACCCAGCTTTTTCCTAACTGTTTTAGTAATACTCTCTGTGTCTGATCTCCTCAAACCAGTGCAACTGAAGTGCCCCTTATACTGGAGACTGGTAGTCAGACATTTTGGCTTCAGACTGCTGGAAAAGAACTCAAGATATTATATTCTTTAGTCATTTTATAACTACAGCTTAACTTTGTAAGTCCGTGACTAACAATCATTATTATATTGAAGACATTTTGAACACATTTCAAAGATCAAATACATTTCAAATAATATGTCGTTTATGAATATGACATGTATATTATTTATACTAATAGACTTGTGGATTTAGGTCTCAATAACATAAACACAATAGAAAGCTCTTGCTGATTGATCTTTAAAATCGTTTAGGTCCGTAGACACAATTTCTTAGTAAATACAAATAAGGGTTAAATGATTAAATAAGCATACCTACTAAAACATTGGTGTGGCTGTGACAACTTAAACCTTTTGAAACGATTTGGTATTGAAATGTTATTAATCTATATTAATTCAAGAAACCTGCTCGTTTTCTCAATGGCGAAAAATCGCATGAAAATATGAAAAGTAATTTTCGAGTTGGACACGAATGAACCAAACAGATAGATTTATAACAATACGGAGTGATTCTAAAGCAGTTTGTTTATTTTTTTCAGTATTAAACAATCTACGGTTACTTTACATTTACTCTTCTCTTCTTAGTGTCTGACTACCCGAAAAGACTGACTGTCAAACTGAGACTGTCAAAGATATTCAATGACAGCTTAGATCCACCAAGTGTTCTCTTAAACAAATCGCTAAACGCTTTTCGATCGTCAACATGTTCCCACCCTAATTGGAATATCTTTTTAGTTCTTAGAGAGCGTGCCCGATAGTGGAGACAAAGAAAGATTGTTAGAGAATGCTTCGAAAATACGCGAACCTTCCTTTACGGATATTTAAAATAAGTGACCTGAATTACAGGGAAAGAGCTTTGACTGTAAGACGAAAAGATTTAAATTTTACTAGCTTCCGCCAGTGGTTTCACCCGCTTCCTTAAGGAACTACTTCCCGTACCTGGATCAAAAGTAGCCTATACGTTACTCTGTTAATTAAGCTTTATTACTGCCATGTTTCATGAATATCTGTCCAGCAGTTTGAGCGTGAAGAGGTAACAAACATACATACATACTGTATTTTACGTACATGGTATATTTCCTAACGAAGAGCATGTGCATTTGATATGAATAATTCTTACTTTGAGTGTGGACGATGTCTTCTCCTTAAGGTGAATACGTCCTAGAGTGACTTGTATGCGAACACGAAGCGGGACGATAACAGTCGATTTCTTTTGACGTGGCCTACATGACGAGACATAGTACTATGTGGCGTAGCGTATTTTAATTCGCATCGCGGTCGCTATGATTCGTCCAAGTAAGTCTCATCCCGGGTTAACATTAAATATGAGTTGTGATCTTATCAATCACTGTAGTAAGTACGTATAAAATAGTGAAAGAATTTTCAAATCGCTTCAGCAGTTTCTAAGCCTTCAGGGCACAAATAAGCAAAAAAAAATCCTTTTATAATATTAGTTGAGATGAATAAACAAAATAGCTCTCTTCTGTTTTATATTCGGGCTCATACAAGTATGACATGTTGACAGGAATGACACATGTCTCCTTTGATCAGCCTGACAAACTTCAAGTCTCGAATGTCATTCGTAACTTTGAATCTTTTGTGTCAAAGGAGTAAGTTGACATTGTTTTTCTTACTCATTGTTTTCGGTTATTTAAAATTGGGTACTTGAATTGGTCAAATGTTAAATCCTAAGTATGTCATAATAACTCGGCAAAGCATTTTAAAATAATGTCACTTTGATGGAAAAAAAATTGGGTAGTATTTTCACCCCGTAGCTGTTACCTAATACGTTATCTTCCCTCCGAGCTGCTTTGTGAATGTTTCTAATGACCTACAAAGCGGCTTGGACGCGGTCTAGGATAACCAGGGCCTGGGATGAAGCACAATAACTCTGTCACTGCGCGATTTTTCAAAAGAGTTAAGGCGGCCCTAGTAGACAGGGCTAATAATAATGGCGTCCTAGCCGATTATCGGCCACGGCGGCTGTTCTCATATAAGGAGATCAGCCAGCTGCGCTGGACATATTATAGTGCACAAGCATTTGCGCAGACACAGGTGCACTCCCTATTCCCTCACTCTCATAACCCGATGGGACGGCAATCCGACACGACCGGTGAGAGATCAGGCGCAGGACCGACATTAACGTGCTCTCCGATGCACGGGTGTATCAATCACCAACTTCCAACTCCGGGCTGCTTTTATGAAAGTTTCTAAAACCCACAAAGCGATTTCGGCCCGTCCCGGGAATCGAACCCGAGACCTCGTGATCAGCAGCCGCCTATGCGACAACTAGACCAACGAGGCAGTTCTACGAGACAGGGCTACAGAAGGAACAAAGGTGGGTTTCAGTCAGTAAAAGTCTGACACTCCCACTACACCCTCAGACGGAGAGGTCATTTGATGATCTCCCATCTGAAAAAAAAGCGAAAGCACAGACTAAAAAATTGTACTAAAGTAGCAGTAAAGGATTAGACTATTCTAGAAACATAGTACCCAAGTGAGTAATAATAAATATTTTACTGACGCAATAAAAGTTAAATTTTAACGCCATTTCAATGCTGTTTTATGGCCACGTTTAATGGAATAAATATCATTATTCTAGATATTTTTAAGGCGTTTACGTAAATGTAGTTTTAGAGGTTGAAATGTTATTCTTTTACGTAAACAAATCATTAAATTACATTATGAAGATAGTTAACTGATGTGTCTGGTTATGAATTGTTTTTTTTTGTTAATGGTTTTATTAATTTTCGCTGTGTTACATGTGTTACCAAATTAATGAGTTTTTTACTATCAAAATCTTATGGTAGATATTGTTATGATTGAAAGTTTTTTTAAGAAACATCACACTTCATTCAAATTCCCGTTGTTGACTAAGTTTTAGTTTTAACTATTTTAAATTGTGCACCAAAATCCTGCTCTACTTTGTTAAAAAAACAATCCCGTATGCTTCTACATAAATGTTCAAATAAACATTTAACACATGCAAATGAAACTAAAACTTCGGTAAATAGTAAACTATTTAACCAATCAAGCCTTTGTTTTCACTGATTTAACAGTTAAAACACACGTTTTCGAGTTAAGTTCGTTTTGGAGCTTTGTGCGGACAAAATCAACAAACGCTTTTTACGTTCCACTAATCGGGTCAGAGGTGAATCCATTTGAGTTGGGAGGTGATGTAAATTGGAAGACTATGGGGATAAACGTTGGAATTTTACCGAAAAGAAAAACTTTTTAGAGGAATACGTACGTTAGTGTTAATAATTATCTGTAGTTTTAGACAGAACGTATCAATATCTGATGAGCACTCCATATTGACTTACAAAAATCTCGCGCATCTCGTTGATTCCCCGGACTCTTAGAATTCGACATCAG
The DNA here is from genome assembly GCA_002382865.2 of Heliothis virescens. Classification (NCBI taxonomy): domain Eukaryota; kingdom Metazoa; phylum Arthropoda; class Insecta; order Lepidoptera; family Noctuidae; genus Heliothis; species Heliothis virescens. The sequence continues at coordinate 5,780,989 of NWSH02000162.1, read as the reverse complement.
ACGTTTCAGATCTTTAATTTTGACGACCCGTTGTCGCTGGCATAATGATCCGCGTACGAAGTCGCCGGCTACTTAAATTAATAGCTGTCTTTTTCTTGATGATTATGTAACAACCTCTTGCTAACTCAAACACGGTTCCTTCATTTAGTCTTGTGCTCTTCATCATTAGCCTTGTATTCTCTTGTAGAGAAGGAATGAGCGTCAATCACCACGCTTGCTTGAAGCGGATTAGCGATTTCAGACTCTAAAGTCTAGGTTTCCTCAAGAGGTTTCTCTAAACCTTTACTCAGTCATTGGTGTCCAAGATACACATAACTTAAGTTACATTGGTAATTGCTTGAACTGGAGTCGTACCTACACACTCGTATTTGTGTTGATTGTTCGAAAGAGTTACCACAGCCCTGGTACACAAAGGGCTCAAGGAGGAACAAGGTAGGTTTTAGTCAGTAAAAGTCTGACACTCCCTCACGCTGCATCTACAACGAGAGGAGTCATCTGATGATCTCCCACCGACAAAAAAGGTGCCTAGTCTACCTTGCTTTTCAAGGAATCAGTCATCAAGTTAGATTCTAAAACAGCATTTGAACCTACAACCTCTAGGCGTCAAAGGCTTAGTTATCTAGGTGTCTTAATTGTTAGGTATTGTGTGATGCCTCCGACTTAGACATCTGACCCTTTTGTCTAGACTAAACAAAGACGAACGCCTACGTATGTATGTGGCACCTACTCGGTGTATATTTATGTTTGTATGTGGGAAATAGAGTGTTAATATAGCCTTTTTTGAAAATTATTTTAGAGCATCTTTAGAGGTTAAGGTACTTTGAGCAACTGAATGGAAACCATCCGAAGTCTTTTCTGATGACTGAATATTCAAAATTCTCGGTAGCTTTTTTCTTTCCAAATAATTTCGTCTTTCTTCTCTTTCCACGAGTTTTTGAAGTCAGCACAATTTATTCTCTGCTTGAATTCGTGTCTGACAGCTGTCTAATGTCCCTTCTTATCAACTCATATCATCTTCCAGGCAGATTGACTGCCTACCTGACTTTGCTATTCTTATCTAAAAAAATGTCCAAATCATTCTGGACAATATTCAGTTGATCCGTATCAAGAACCTGGCATAAAGTAGATAGCTAAGTTCTTATTAAGTAATAAGTTTATCTCTAGTTATGTAAGTACATGCAACGGCACTTATAGTGAAATAGTATTAGCATTTCCTCTTTCAAATCTCTTATCAATTTCACAAGGCCATAGCTCAATCCATCCATTCTAAATTACTTATCTTTCCGTACTGACGTCAGAAACGCCATTGGCCCATTTTTCCCCAAAACACGGCTTTTATACGTGTAAAATAATTAAAATTCGACCGGCACGGCTGAATAACAAATGGCCCTTAATGGTCCCTTATTCACGGACCCCTAAATCGCGGTATTCATAAAAGCAATTAAAACAAAAGCTGATTAGCTAAAAGTTTATTTGATGGTACTAATGACGTAGTGGATGGATGTTTGGTTGTCGTGTTTGGGATAGCAGGTTCTTGCGATTGAATCCAGCGGAGTTAACTTACCCGAATCTGTCAAATTTACCAATCGAACATTAACCTTCCACTATTGTGATCAATTTGAAAATCTACTATTGAAGAAATTTGATAGATTGAGGTAGGTTGATGGGTTGGCGTCTGTACCTATGATTTGATTAAATAAATATTATAAGCCTTTGAAGGAATTGTAATTCATACAGTTATGGTCAATGTCCTTATATGTTTAGACAAGTTTCCGCCCGCCGTTTTGCACTTGTCCCGTGGTATCTACTTCGCCCACCCGGTTTAAAAGTAGCATTTAACCTTCCTCGGTACTTTTATCTTCTAACACTTGAATACAGAATTAGAACATAGGCCCTTCTAGTCAGTAAAAGTCTGATACTCCCTCCCGGAGCAACCCCATTCCGAGAATAGAAAAAAAAGGCTGATTACAGCAGTTTTAACTTCCCTATGTTTTGGCCTTGTAGCGAAGAAGCTATTGCACTTTGCCACATTTGTTTTAACGTGAATCCTACTGTTCCTAAATATCAAATCAAAGAAAGAGTAGGTATGACTATGTCAGATTTTTCCTCATATCTCTCGATGAAACTTGGACCATCAAAAGATTATGTTTATACCGAAAATCAAAACCTATCATCTCACAGTCAACACCATCCACCCACTTCACCATATCTCAAGGCTTTTAGTTATTTATGTAACACTAGCTTCTGCCAGCGACTTCGTTCGCGGATCATGTCGCTTATGCCAGCGACAGTGCGTTTTCCCAACATTTCACTTCACTGCTCTGCTCCTATTGATTGTAGCGTGATGAAAAGTATACTATAACCTGCTCAGGAGTATGAATAATAATTCTACCAAGTTTCGTTAAAATCCGTCCTGTAGTTTTTGTTTCTATAACGGTTATACGGACAGACAGACAGACAGACGGACAGACAGACAGACAGACAAAAATTCTACTGATTGCAGTTTTGGCATCAGTATCGATCCCTTATCACCCCCTGATAGTTATTTTGGAAATATATTTCATGTACAGAATTGACCTCTCTACAGATTTATTATAAGTATAGATAATCACAAACCTGGTCGGGTTAGCATTATATTTTCCATTGTTACTCGGTTCGGCTTCCGCTACGGCTGGTGGTATTCCACCATCATTTGTCAAAGTCAAGTGGTGGGATTTATTACTATTTATGGTGGTTGCCCCACTGACCTGGCGGTGATACCACGCTTTCTAGCAAATTCTAATTGGTGCGATACCATTTTTGTTAATTTGGTTTTTGACTTGATTTTGGTGAAAACTGATATCACATTTCACACTAATTATAAGAAAGAGGAAACATTTTTGTTTGTATGTGTGTGTTGTAGCTTAAAGACTCTAAAACTATTGAATCCTGTTGAACAATTCTTTAATTCTATTGGGAAGTTAAGCTATCCCCGAGTAACACAGGATACAGCACATCAAGTTACCACAATCTGCCCTGCAATAGGTTTTCAACCTTATCACAAAACTGGTAGGTTAATGTTTGATTGGTAAAATTTAACAGATTCGGGTACTGTGACCTGCTGTTGTCTGTACCTAGCCCCGGAACATGAGAGGAACCACGGGAAATGGCTAGTATACAAAAAAAACTGTGATTTTAGCCTAAACTGCATTGCAACTAAAAATCTGTAAACGCAAACACGAAACTAAAACAAGCCAGTGAACAACCCAAAAACAACTGGCAACACTAACCCACTGCCATAATCACACATAGCAACCCTTTGTATTTTTACAGCGGGCAACATTTGTGGCAATTACGCAGCTGTCAAACGCACACTGTGACGTCAGAGCGGTTGACAGTCACCCTGAAAAGGTTTCAGTAGTCAGCGAAGCGTGATACGCGAGTTCACAAACATTTTGATTGACTAACAATACAAACTCTATGGAGTTTTGACGGGTTGAAAATTCGTTTTTATAAGTAGGGCGTTGAGAATTTTAATTTGTTTCTTCGTTTTTGAGGAAAAGGGCTAGCGCGCACTTATGATATTAATTAAGAAATTTCAGCAACTCACTTGTTCCACCAGTAAATAATCATCTCATGNATGAACGAAAGCTTTCACAACGAACTTGCTACACTAATGGACAACATGTGGACAAAGTTCAACCACGATATTTAAAAGCCTTGCGAATGGACTGGAAAATACATCATGTATCAAATGTCAGGGTAAAGGTCGTTAAGCGTTTAATACCCCCTTGATAAAGGGAGTGTGAGGGTCATGGCACATTGTACCGGCACGGTCACGGCACAGCAAATAACGTGTCATTTAAATTTGAACATTATGTGTTATGTAGTTTATATGTAAAATGTAAATTGGCTTCTGACTACCCGTAACGACTGCCAAAGATGTTCAAATGACGGCCGGGACCCACCAATTTATCGTGCCTTCCGAAAAACCAGTAAATAAGCAGTCGGATAATATGTTATGATGGACAAGGTTTAAAGCACAAGTATGAGTAACATTTTTCCGGTGGAAAATCATCAGATGACCCTTCCCGCTGTGGGTGACAGCGTGAGGAAGTGTCAGACTTTTACTGACTAAAGCCCACCGTGTTTCTTCTTGAGCCCTTTGTGTGCCAGGGCCGCGGTAACTCTTTCAAACAGTCCCGCGGTCTTTCAAACTATTCCGCAGAAGTACCTACAGAGTTCTTAACCTGGAAACGGTTTTAGGCTATAGGTAATTATTGTCTGTGTACGCGAAGTAACAGACAATGCGAGTAAAACCGAGGGAAACACTCGTATAATAAAAGAAATCCCATTACAATATGAACATAATAATATTAACATCGATAAATTACCAATGAAAGGTGGACATAATATGATATTAATATGTAAATTGGGATCGCGCGCCAATTGTCGCGTCAATGGTAATTCTATTAAAACATTGCATCTGACTGTGACACTGAAATATATCATGAATATGACTATCATGATGTTAAACTATGCAGTTTTTACATAATATTTCATGTTTAGTCCTAATATCTGACATTTTAGCTATGAAAGAAGCAAAGCCGTATACTGTCTTAAATAATTTAGGTAGGTATACCTATATCGGACTTCGTTGAAACGATGAACTTCGATGAACATTTTTGGCAGTTGTACGGCAAGTTAAAAGTTAGAAAGTCTTACAACCAGACCGGACCAAGATGTATGGGGTTGCTAGGATAACTGTTTTGAGAACGTCAGATAGGTAGCCGCTCCTAGCCTTATTGAGAAAAACAATTTCAAAAATTTTACTGGTTTTCTTTAACTAAGAAAGATTTATGTCCTTATAATAAGGAGATGTATACGATACATTATCCAACTATTTACTTGTATTACCTTTACAAATTAAACTCGGACCGAAAAATCACAAATCTTAACAAATTGAGTGATTGGTTTCGTCGGTCGTTCAGCGCTGACACGCGACCGGCAGGTCAGGCGTCAAAGTTCCCAAGTTCGAATCCCCGGGGAAGACGGATTATGTCGATGTTTCTATAAGGAATGTTTCGCTTTTGTGTCAATCTTTTTGTATGTTGATGGATGTTTTTTTGAGATTCATAAGATTTTTTTTGGGGAGTTTGTATTGTTGATTGAAAGTTAAAAAAAATATATGTTTTACCAGTTTCCCATTATACAGGGTAATTTTTTGTGCCGAGACTTAAATACGAAAATTAACCATTATTGCTTAAAACTTACAACAATTGTGTAATATTAAACAAAGTGCTCTCAATTTGGGAAAATAAAGTTTTTCAAAATCCCCTCTTTTTACAGAAAACGTTAAGACACTCGTTATGTAATTGAAAAAAAAACATAAAAACAAAAAGAACTCCTAATAATACAAAAATTATCTATATACCTACAACCTACATGTTAACAAAAGAAAATTCTACCCACCGTTGTAACTCTGGTCATCTCCCGTAACAAAAATCACCCGTGAAACTACCCCCGGGGCGTGACATCAATCGGCAACTGCTATTCCAAGGGCACAAGTGTGCCAGACAGCTTTACAGCCCCAAGTAAAGAATGGGACGTTTATTATATTTATTTGCTTGCCCCGTTGTAAGCATTTTTTGCGCTCCACTGATATCTTGTATTGGGTCGAGAATTACATGAAATTGAATTTATTTACCTGCCTAATGTTTAAGGTCGTTTTTGGTATAGTTGCTGAAATTATCTAAATATATAAAACTCAAAGCTGACTGACATAGTGATCTATCAACGCACAGCCGAAACCACTGGATGGATCGGGCTGAAATTTGGGACGCAGGCAGATGTTATGACGTAGGCATCCGCTAAGAAAGGATTTCCCGAAATTCCCACGGGAACGGGAAAAAACGGGATTTCAAGTATAGCGCGGGCGAAGCCGCTGGCAGAAGCTAGTTATTAATATAAAATACTAGCCTTCGCCCACAGTTTCTGCTTCACCTGCGTCTCGAAGGACTATTTCAAGCACATGGATAAAAGTAGTCTTAGTTAGATATGTTATTCTGTTATTTGAGCAACATTATTGCAAAGTTTCATAAAAATCCATTCAGTAGATTTTACGTAAAAAAGTACAGTCGACAGCAGGTCACGGTACCCGAAACTGACAAATTCTACCAATCGAACATTAACCTCCCACTATTGTGATAATATTGAAAATCTATTGCAGAAATTTGACAGATTGTGGTAACTTGATGTGCTGTCGTCTGTACATTACTTGCATCCAGATTCCGTACATACATACAAACTTACGCGTATATAATATTAGTAGGATCAGTGGTGGATGAAATCGTTTGTATAAAAGACCAGAATTTGTAACAATGATGTATGTATGTAGATGATGATGTATTTAATAAGTTTGCGGTAAAACTTTGTCATGTGTGAGGACAACCTCATGAAATTGAGTTACAAAGTATTTATCGTCTACAGTAGGGGTAGAAGTTTTACTCAGATGTAAATGGACCAACCAAACAGACAATCAATTCAATTCGAAACAGACAATCAAGGAGGTGATTTTATGTTTGTGAGCTATCCTCAATAAAGGAAGAAGACCAAAGAAACACTAGCGAAAAGATTAGGACAGTTTCCTTGCTAATTGACTTTCTGATGGAACAAGATTGGTGGTTATGGTCTTCACCTGCTGTGGGATAGTACAGAGAACTGGTTAAATTGGAAATAATCTTTATTTTCTATTATTTTATTTTACGACACAGATACAATCAAAGTTTAAAAATATTTTTTGTGTTACGTAACAAACAGATGAGGAAGTATTTTGAGTTAGGTTTTTACCTATTGATTCTTAGTTAAAGAAACAATAGTAAAGATATAAGTAGTTAAGTGAGGGTAGATTTAGAGAACAGGAGTTTGCAAAAATATACCCCACCATAATCCAGAAATCTGAAATTTCTAACCCAATCACTTTCGTCAGTCCATAAACAGTTTCCGCCCGAATAACTTGAGTCCCTCATACGGGGAATAAAACGGGCGAATTCCCCTAAATCATTCACAGTCCGAAGCTTCGCCTCCAGGCTCAAGGTCAGAGGAATTTTGTGTAATGGCCTTCGAGAAAACCTTTCAGAAAGACTTAGTTATGTCCAGAAAGAATGTCTATTGTTGAAAGTGTTTTTGCCCAAATAGTTTCGCTTTTTTTCTCATGAGTACTTACTTACAATGCTTACCCCTTTCGGGATGTAGTTTAGTTGCTTTATTTTTTGTTCTTGTTATGTTTTGTTTTAGGGAAATTGTTGCAGTTTGGGTTAGTTCAATATTCACGGTCTATAGTTCAATTAAAATAAAGATGATTTCTTTGCTTGATTGTCTTTTTTCTTTGTCGTATTTGTATGCATCAATTTTCTTTTAAGTATACGTTAGAATAATTCCAACTAAAACAATATACCTACATAAATTACTTATAAACACATCGTTTCACTGAAAAGTAGCTCTCTGAATAAATAACAACGTTTTCTAACGACCACTATTACGTAAATGTATCGCAGACAATAAAATTGTTTCTTAGAAAATAAACTACTGCGCTAAAACCAAAGAGCGACTAAATGTACAAAAAAAATTGGCTAATGCTAAAGTATGTATGTACGTTGGTCTAGTTGTCGCATAGGCGGCTGCTGATCACGAGGTCTCGGGTTCGATTCCCGGGACGGGCCGAAATCGCTTTGTGGGTTTTAGAAACTTTCATAAAGCAGCCCGGAGTTGGAAGTTGGTGATTGATACACCCGTGCATCGGAGAGCACGTTAATGTCGGTCCTGCGCCTGATCTCTCTCCGGTCGTGTCGGATTGCCGTCCCATCGGGTTATGAGAGTGAGGGAATAGGGAGTGCACCTGTGTCTGCGCAAATGCTTGTGCACTATAATATGTCCTGCGCAGCTGGCTGATCTCCTTATATGAGAACAACCGCCGTGGCCGATAATCGGCTAGGACGCCATTATTATTATGTATGTACGTCTATCTTAATAAGATGGCTAAGCAAGAAGAAATTTTATATGAAGACTAGTTTCTGCCAGCGACTTCGTTCGCGGATCATGTCGCTTATGCCAGCGACAACGGGTCGTCATATCTTTTCCTTCACTGCTCTGCTCCTATTGGTTGTGGCGTGATGAAAAGTATAACCAGCTCAGGAGTATGTTAAAATCCGTCGAGTAGTTTGTGTTTCTATAACGGTTATACAAACAGACAGACAGACGGACAAAAATTCTACGGATTGCATTTTTGGCATCAGTATCGATCCCTAATCACCCCCTGATAGTTATTTTGGAAATATATTCAAAACATACAATGGTTTTAAATATGCTAAAACATTCGTGCAATGTCAGAGGAGGGAGAGGCAGCAAAGACTCAGTTCCACTATGTTAAGAAAATTGCCACCCATCAATTGACTGACCGCGACTAACAGCTTAACCCATCTAATCAACCAATTCACGGTTGTCTCAAGCGCCTCAATAGTTCCTTAACTATTGTATTTCACTTCTAAGTTGTAAAAGCTGTCGGTTTTGATGGAATACTTGAGCAGTTCTTAGTAAAACTAAGGCAGGCATAGAATTTGATATGCAGTCGAATAAACTTGCCATATCGATTGGATAACCCACTTATGGTTGTTTTGGGTCGTTCATTGTGATCGAAGGACCACTGAGTTTTTTTTTAAGAGTACCTACAGGTTTATGTTATGAGGTCCCACTTTGGACTTCAGTGCCGATTTGCAATATTAAGCCCCCATTGATATTGTTGCTTTCTAATCTATATACATATAAAAATCAAAGTCCTGACTCATTCACTGACTCATCAACGCAGGGCCCAAAGCCGTGAACCTATAAAGCTGAAATTTTGCAGATTTTCACCTTAAGACGCTCACGCGTGATAAGAAAGGATTTCCCGAAATTGCTACGGGAACGGGAAAAACGGGATGCCATCAAAAACATCCTGTAAAAAACCCAAGTCTCGCAGCAGCTCAGTCTCTCTATCGTAAAAAGTTGTGAGATCCATGTAATACCAAGTCAGTTAATCTTTTTAGTCTGTACTTAAAGGACCTTCTGTCTTAAGTTATTACAT
>NWSH02000162.1:5753936-5771864 GCA_002382865.2 Heliothis virescens | reverse complement strand
GTCGGCTTCCAGTCCAACCGGTGCAGCTGAGAACCGTGTTCTTACTGGAGCGAATCCTGGGTTCTGACCCTCCTACCTCAGTTCCATCAACCTGGCACGTGTAAAGCTCTATTTACTAATATTCTATTTCTATTTTACGTTAAACCACATCTACCCCCCTATTCTCGTACTCCGCTCAAAGGGGATGACCCAGCAGCAACCCTGAATGGATTGTGTAAAAACGATGTGGCTATAAATGTTACAAGTATGTGGCAATAGAAGAGTATGTAAGAAGAACACATGCTGCGCCGACCCCGAATAAACTTGAGATAAGGGAGGCCTGAAGATGATGATTTACCGTATTCTGAAGAGCTCATGGCAAGTTACCCACGACCTCTTTCTTCTAAATATTAGAGCTAAGTTTGTTTGTTTGTGTGAAACGCTAATCAGAACTACTGGTCCGATTCGAATTTTCTGAAAAATATATTTGGTGTAATAGCCTATTTATCGAGGAAGGTATAGGCTACTTTATCCGTGGCCGCAGTTGCCTACGGGAAGCGGGTGAAAAACGCTGCAGAAGCTAAAGTTATAATAAGGCTGCACGTTGGCGCGGTACGGCTCTTCTGAAACAGTCCATCTTGTCTGATAGCCTCTTCCAGTCGCTTTCAGAAGGTAGAAAATTGTCTGATTTTCATTTGAATTCATTTTTGGCAGTTCGATTAGGGTAAGCCAAGCCGGCTTAACTTATACCAGTCCTTACCAAGGATATCGGCTCCATGCAAGGGAACAGCTGTTAAAATAAAGGCACATTCTTTGACTTACGACTTGATCAAAGAGGTTCATTTCCTGCTTACATTGTAGCTTATTAATATTGTGCTTTGTATCGGGTTATTAGTTCTTAGCTGTAGAAAGAAACACGATGTTAGTTAGTATTAAATGTAATGTTTCAATCGTGTCCGGACGTCTATTGAGACGACGGTGTCGGCCCTAAGTATGACGTCAGTACAAGAAAAGACTGTCCTTCATATCCCAAAATTTTTTTCATTAGTATATCAAAATCTGCTACTGATGAAACGCAATCAATGCATGATATTTTATTTTACTTGCTGTATCTTTGCGGTTTACACCCGCGTCAAGGGACAACTGCTTTTTGACACTGGACAAAATTGACTTGTCCTTTCGAGATGTTCTGTGTGTACTATTATAGCGTAAGTGCGACCATCAGACGTAGTTGCCATTTCACAGGTTCAATACGTTCTGGTTTAGCTCTCTGACAGCTACCTGCCTTAGAAAAGTTGTCAATCTAGACACCTTATATCTTGGACCAGTGAATCTAGCACTCAATTCTACGATTTATAAATCAGATTAGCTAACTTGTTTAAGCTGTATGTATTAGTCTAATCAACTGTTTTTAAATCTTATGCACGTAACCCGGGTGGTCATGTAGTGCCATACTCGCGTACTTAACCTCGCTAGATGGCGTGCGTGCCACTTATGTTTAGCATCGCTGCCTTATATCGATTTGATTGCATCCCTAACATCCTTCTAATGTCATAAATTCGATCTGCACAAGTCAACCATGCTGGATGATGGCTAGATTATTATTAAAGTATGTCATACAGGCGGTTATATTGCAAGGGCACTTTTTTTAGTGAGTTTTGAGGGTTGAATGGTCAATGGATTTTTTCACTATTATGTTGTACGACGACAGCGGTCAGTATGACGAATCTGTCAACATTTTACACAACATTACTTACCATATTTTTAGGTTGAATATTGCAAAAATTACCGATGTAGGTAAACTTGATGTGCTATCACTCTATACTAAGTTTTAGTAGTTCAGTGTGTATTTTTTAAAAAAGCTGTGCTTTTTAGTTTCTTATAAGATGAAAGTATTTAGTTTACACTTAGATCTGTTGCTGTCAAAATCTTTAATACTTTCAAGTATGAAACGGACTTTTAAAATAAAGGCCCAGGAATAATAACCATAATTAAAGAATTTACAAAATACATATGATGCATCAACATAGTCCCTTTGCGTCGGTTACAAAGAAAATTAAATAACATTTAAATTTAAATCAATCTTACCTTAATAAATGTCATAACTACCATCTGCGACTACAAACTAACCTAACCTACATATTCCCGACAGTAACAATAATGGAAACGTGCGAAAAACCATTTCCTATTTTACCGTCTTAATCCTACTAAATTATACTTCCTTGAAACTGCAGATATTTTATTTCCTTACTACGAATCCAGCTTAAATTTAAATTAATCCGAGATAGTTCAGAATTTTTACAACTTTACAATATGACTTGTATCATTTACGCTTTTTCTTTGAACGTAAAAACTTTATTTTAAAGGTCTACTTTAACGTCCATAGAAGTTGGTATTGCTTAATTAGCTTATCAATCATGTTTTTTCTTCCGACCATACGAATTTAAATATGGCTACCATAGACATTTATTCGTAAGTAATCTTCATTGCCGACATCTTCAAATCGGTACTCTCAAGCTCGAGAAAATTTCCAATAGCACTTGATTTATTTATTGGCGAAATGTTTATTGGTCTCCATTCACTAGGTGGTGACGCTGGATCTTACCAAATGCGTGAAGTTCGCCGGCGGGTGGTCCATGACCACCAGTAATGCCTCCCGCCCCACAAAACACCACAGAAACGACGGAAACACCAGCAACCATTTAACCGGAGCCAACTTCGCTGGCCCACGCAAAACCTTTTGTTCCTGGCCTCATCGAGTTCATCAGCGTATTTCGGAGCATCTAAGCTAATGAACCTTACCCTCGAATAACTATGTTATTGTCATGCAGTTCTTGGACGATTTAGTATAATATTGCATTTAGACCTGCTTACTGTTGTTGATGTGATTACGGGTAGTTGGTCCATTGTCATAGCTGGTCTCGCAAACAGAATGCATTTGTTTTAAGAAGTGATTGCTAATATATACGATAGTGTAGTTTCAGATATTAAGGCTTGTTTGTTGGGTACTCTTAAAGTGTGATCTATAGATGTGAGATTGAGAAAATATGATTCAATAAAGTAACTTGGTTCCAAAATAAAAATTGAAAACTTACCTTTAAGTTATGACCGATTTGTAGAAGGAACACTTTTACAGTATTCAATTATTTACTTTTGAAATCCTAGCATCGATATTTCAGGCTAGAAGTATTAAACAATCCGGCTTAATAATTTTATGAATACTAGCTTTTTACCAGCGGCTTTGCCTGCGTAAAATTTAAAATCAGGGCACGGCAGTGCCCCCGCCAAGTCAAGCAGAAAAAGCGGCACGGCCGACCATTTTTCTCAAAGCAATTCAGGCCATTTCGACTCCCTAACATTTCGTTGTGGATAAACCTAGAAGCCTGAATTTCAGCAACTAATCAGGAATTGTATAATACGTGATTTTTAAAATTTCAACAATTTTGAACCAGTAGTTATAGAATGACAATTGGTAAAGTTTCTGAATTTTGTCACTCACTGACTGACTCACGCATCTCAAAAGTATAAGGCATTCTAGCAGATCATAGAAGCTTCAAATTTGGAATATATATAGAGTTGTGTCCTTATTTATGGAAATTCAAAAATTTTGTAATTTCGGTCCAGTTTTTCTAAATACACTACTGCATGAACTTTGTAATCCTATACAATGTATCCAATAGATCGACTTGGCATCGCATGAAAACACTAGAATATTACAATTACATTAGATCTTTTAGCTATCGCGCCTCACGCGATTGAAATTCTCGAAACCATTCATTATCGTACTCTTGTTCGCATTGAAGTTTCAGGAGCATTAACTTCTTTAAGATACACCTCCATTCATATCCGGAGGGACTCTGGTGAGGAATTAGGTTGCTGGCCCGTCGTGCTGTGTGTGTGATACATACTAATACCCAAATTATGCGATGGCAGTCGACTATGTTTAAAACGTAAACTATTTTTAATTTGGCATGATAATAACTTATGTAATAACTTAAGACAGAAGTTCTTAAGTACAGACTAAAAGATATAATCTGACTTGTAACTTAATAAGTATTTATCATGCCATATAAAATTACTGTTACGTTTTTAACAATTAGATCGGACTTGCCATGGCATAATTTGGTTATTAGTATGTATACATAACGCACGACGAGCCAGCAACCTAATCCTACCGAGTCCTCGGATTCATTGATGATGAGGTGAGTCATACTAAAGAGTTAATTCTCCTGAAACTTCAATGCGAACAATACCGAATTAATGAATTGCGTTTCGAGAAGTTCAATCCGTGAGGCCCATAGACTAAAGAATCTAATGTTTCTAATATCTGTCGTTTTCATGCGAATGGCCAGTCGTTATTTGATCATTTGTAATTAGGATTACAAAGTTAATTCATGCAGTTAGTTCATTTAGAAAACTGACCGAATACAAAATTTTGAATTTTCCCATAATAAGGCATAACTCTATATATTTCTAAATTTGAACTTCTATGTCTATGTCTGCTAGAAGTGCCTTATACTTTTGATGATCGGTGAGTCAGTCAGTGAGTGACAAAATTCAGAAACTTTACCAAGTTGTCATTCTTAAACTACTGGTTCAAATTGTCTGAAATTTTAAATACACCGTATTTATACAATTCCTGATTAGTTGCTGAAAATTCAGGCTTCTAGGTTTATCCACAACGAAATGTTAGGGAGTCGAAAATGGCCTGAATTGCTTCGAGAAAAGTATGGTACGGCCGTGCCGCTTTTTTCTGCTTGACTTGGCGGGGGCACTGCCGTGCCCCCTGATTTTAAATTTTTACGCAGGCAAAGCCGCTGGTAAAAGCTAGTATTTCATAAAATTATTAATGCCGGATTGTTTGAATACTTCTAGCCTGAAATATCGATGCTAGGATTTTCAAAAGTAAATAATTGAATACTGTAAAAGTGTTCCTTCTACAAATCGGTCATAACTTAAAAGGTAAGTTTTCAATTTTATTTTGGAACCAAGTTACTTTATTGACACATATTTTTCTTCAATCTCACATCTATAGATCACACTTTTAAGAGTACCCAACAAACAAGCTCTTAATATCTTTCGAAACTACAATACTCGTATATATTCTATCAGATCACTTGCTAAAACAAATGCCATTCTGTTTGCGAGACCAGCTATGACAAATGGACCAACTATCCCCGTAAATCACATCAACAGACAGTAGCAGGTCTAAATGCAATAATTATTAACTAAATTCGTTCCAAGAACTGCAATGAAACTAAACATCTTTATCTCGAGGGGTTAAGGTTCAATTTAGCTTAAGATTTGGCTTCCGAAATACCGCTGATGGCACTCGATGAGCCAGGAACAAAAGTTTTGCGTGGCCAGCGTAAGTTGGGCTCTGGTTAATGGTTGTCTTGCGTGTTGTTCGTCGTTTCTGTGGTGTTTTGTGGGGGGCGGGGGAGGTCAAGTTGAGCTGGTGGTCTGACCACCCGCGGCGACCTCACAGCATGTTGGTAGACTATGCGTCACCACCAGGTCTCGAATGGAGACTCAATGAGACATTTCGCCAATAAAAATAATCAAGTGCTTATTGTGAAATTTTTCTCGGAGCTTTGAGAGGATTCCGATTTGAAGCATGTCGGCATGAAGAGTTACTTACGAATTAAGATTTCTTATGGTCAGCCATATTTAAAATTCGTATGGTCGGCAAGAAAAGAACATGATTGATAAGTTAATTTAATGCATATCAAACTTTTTTGACGTTAAAGTAGACCTTAAAATAAAGTTTTACGTTTCAAAGAACAAGCGTAATTATTATAAAGTTTTTCATAGTTGTAAAGTTGTAAAAATTCTTGAACTATGCTACGATTTAATTTTATATTTAAAGCTGTGATTCGTAGTAAAGGAATAAAATACTTGCAGGTTTTTCAAGCGAAGTTATAATTTATGGAGGGATTAAGACGGTAAAATAGGAAATGGTTTTTCTGGAAACTTTCCATTTATTGTTACTGGGAAATGTTAGGTTAGGTTAGTTTGTAGTGCAGAGTGTATTGACTATTTTATTAATGTAAGAATTGATTCAAATTTTAAAATGTTATTTTATTTCTTTGTAACCGACTGCCAAGAGGGACTATGTTTATGCATATCATGTATTTCTGTAAAATTCTTTATTATTTGGTTTATTTTATTCCTGGGCCTTTACTTTAAAAGGTCCGCTTTCTATAACTCTGAAAGTAAGTAAAGATTTTTGACAGACAACAGATCTATGTGTAAACTAAATACTTTCATCTTTTACTTATAGGAAACTAAAAAGCACAGGCTTTTTAAAAAAATACACACTGATACCTACTAAAATACATAGGTACAGATGATAGCACATCAAGTTACCACAATCGGTCAATTTTTTGCAATAGATTTTCAACCTAATCACAATATGGGTAAGTTAATGTTTGATTGGTAAAATTTGACAGATTCGTATACATTGACCTGCTGTCGTCTGTACAACATAATAGTGCAAACAATCCATTGACCAGTTCAACCTCAAAACTCACTAAAAAAAGTGCCCTCTGAATTATTAACCGCCTTATTAGCATACTTAATAAAATTCCTAGCAATCTGATCCAGCATGTTATTTGTGCAGATTCGAATCTATGCAACATTAGAAGGTGCATGTTTAGGGAATGCAATCAGAATCGTATAAGGCAGCGGTGTCAAACTATTAAGTGCAGGCACGCCATCTAGCGGTAAGGTTAAGTCACGCTAGTATGGCCACTACTATTTGACCCACCCGGGGGTTAGGTGCCATAAGATTTAAAAACAGTTGAATTTCAGACTAATAACATACAGGCCTAAACTAACGTTAGCCTAATCTGATTTATAAATGCGAAATTGAGTGCTAGTTTCACTGGTTCCAGATAAAGGTTCTAGATTGACAACTTTTCTATGGCAGTATCTGTCAGAGAGCTAACTAGAACCTTATCTGGAACCTGTGAAAATGGCCAGAACTATCGTCTGATGGTCGCACTTTTACGCTATAACTAGTACCTACACAGAACATCTCGAAAGGACAGTCAATTTTTGTCCAGGTGCAAAAAGCAGTTCCCTTGGGACGCGGGTGTAACCGCAAGATACAGCTAGTAAAATAAAAATATCATGCATTGATTGCGTTTCATGCAGTAGCAGATTTTTGGTATAACCTAACTGAAAAAAATTGGATATGAAGGACCTTCTTTCTTGTAACTGACCCATAGTAGGGCCCGACACCCCGTCGATCCAATAGACTTGTTTCCGAGAACAACGATTGAAACATTACATTTTTAATACTAGCCTCTAACTCGGCCTGTACTTCACTTATACACAGCTAAGTAACATCAGTACACGCGATACAAAGCTACAAATAATTAATAAGCTACAATGTAAGCAGGATAATGAAACCTCTTTGATCAAAGTCGAAGTCAAAGTCAATGCTTTTATTTTAAACCAGCTGTTTCCCTTGCATGGAGCCCGATACCCCTTGGTAAGACTGGTTATCAGATTAACCGGCTTCTGGCTACCCCTAATGACTGCCAAAAATGTTCAAATGAAAATCAGACCAATTTATCCTACCTTCTGAAACACGGAAGAGCTCATCATGACAAGATGGACCTGTTCACGAGCCGACCGCGCCAAGCGTTGCACCTTATTATAGACTAGCTTCTGCCAGCGGTTTCACCCGCTTTCCCGTGGAAACTACTGCGCGCACCCGGATAAAAAGTAGCCTATAGCCTTCCTCGATAAATAGGCTATCTAACACCAAAATATTTTTTCAGAAAATTCGAATCGGACCAGTAGTTCCTGAGATTAGCGCGTTCAAACAAACAAACAAACTCTTCAGCTTCATAATATTAGTATAGATAGAGAGCTCGTGGTGTAAACTTAGCCATGAGCTCTTCAGGGAATACGGTAAATCATCATCTTCCAGGCCTCCCTTATCTCAATTTATTAGGGGTCGGCGCAGCATGTGTTTTCTTCTACCATACTCTTCTATCTGCCATCATCTTGTAACATTCTTCATAGCCACATCGGTTTTTACACAATCCATTCATTGTTTCTTTGGTCATCCCCTTTGACGATACAGAATATGGTAATTTTTTTACGTAAAAATAGAAATAGAGACTAATTAGTAAATAGAGCTTACCAAGGGGTGCCAGGTTGCATGGGTAACTGGGTTATGGAGGTCAGACAGGCATTCGCTCCATGTAAAACACTGGTTCTCAGCTGCATCCGGTTGGACTGGAAGCCGACCACAACGTAGTTGGAAAAAAGCTAGGCAAATGATGAGAAATAGAGACTAATACATCATGAAGAAACCTCCTCAAAAAATTTGCCTTTCCCAAAAAAACTGAACAAAGCGTAACCTAAAAAGGCAGCTGAGCAAAAACTGCAGGTTTTTGAGAACAGGCTATTTCTCAACAGCGCCTCGTTACCTACATTGTTGGAGCTCATTAGGCTGGCTAAGCTTTAGACGCGTTCGACTCGACGCTTTACGATTGCGAAATAGCCCCACCCTAAAACTAACAGCTTTATTTTTACGGGTTAGTGATGTGGTGGGGTTATCGATATGCTTTGGGTAGATCGATTGAAATAAGTTTTGTGTTGATGGCTGTTGATTATTGGAACCAACTCTCAACCTCAATTTTAATAAAATGTAGTACAGACGCCAGCATTTCAACTAGCTGATTGTGTCCAATTTCTTCAATCGATTTTTAACCTTATTGCAATAGTGGAAGATTAGTGTTCGCTTAGTAAAAATTGACAGATTCTGTACCAAAAATAAGAGCATTTTCTTTAGAATTAATGCAATTATTACGTAAAGTCCTGATTTAAAGTGCCAATTTTCGACACACTTTCTAGAATGTAAGTGTTCAAATGTACTTATAAGTATACTTTAATATACTCCAAGTTTACTTCTACATTCCTCATCTCAAAAAGAATCGTCTGCGATAGTCTGAGACTAGAAAATTACAGCAGTGCATCAGTTGCTACCCAAAAGTTATTAGACGTCGCTAAAGGATATAGGTCACAGAGATGTTCTAAGACAAGGCAGCATAATATGGAAGCTAGAACACATGTACAGACAACAACAGGTCACAGTACCCGAATCTGTCAAACTTTACCAATCGAACATTAACCTTCCACTATTGTGATAAGGTTGAAAATCTATTGCAGAAATTTGACAGATTGTGGTAACTTGTTGTGCTGTCGTCTGTACATAAATGTTTCGTATATAATTTATGGGTGTGTGTGTTCATTAAGTATGTATTTGTCTACTAGGCTTGATGGTACTAGATGTTATGAGAACTTTATGAAGACTGTACTCGTAGTTAATGTTGGTAGGTTTTAGTGTTTGGCAGTCGGTGTTCTTGGTGTGAATTTTATGATGTAAGTGCTGTAAGGCTTGCAAGGTTTTTAAGTGTTATTGTTATGTTGTTAATGTTTTTGATATGAAGATTGATATCTCATGTAATATCTTAAAATGTATGTTTTTTTTAGTTATAATATAAACTGGAATTTTCGTATATACGACAGTACATAAGTTACCACAATCTGTCAAATTTTGCAATAGATTTTCAACCTTATCACAATAGTGGGTAGGATAATTTTTGATTGGTAAAATTTGACAGACTCGTCTGTACCATTTGTCTGTTTATTCATGAATGAAATTTTTAGGTCCATATTTATACTTATTTCTATAGTACAAATATGTAGCTTTTAAAACCAAACTTACTTGAATAAATTCAAAACTTTTTTATCGACTATCGATAACACCCCATCACTAGAATCTGAATTGAGTTATTAGCCCAACACCTTAAGGTTCTCTTCTTTGTAAAAAGCAATTTCCTTGTAAAATCGTAATAAATAACAACAATTTAGCCGCGGGATTACAGTAACTACTACATTTACATCGCCGTATAAAACTTGTATAATAAAAATATACATATTAACGTATATTGTATATAATAGTAGCCTTTTCAACTGGTTTATTTTTGGTGCGTATTTTTTAGTTTGCGCACTTTTAGCTTTTGGTTTAACAAGTAGATGCAAGGATTGATTATTTTTAAAAACAATACACTTAATAATAAACTTATCTCTGCAATCATTGTACCGATAGTTGTTTCAGCCAATGGTTTAATCGCCAAGAGCCTCGATTCACACCTAAAGAGGCTCGCGTTAGATGGTTGGATCAAGCGCTTGATGCAGAAAGCTGTAAGTACTTCTGGACACGGCACGCATCGCCAGGAGGTTTCTCTCTATGGAGCCCTGACCGCCGGTAGCTTGGACCATGTTCCCGATGCCGGTGGGAGACTATTTTAATATTTTTAAATGTTTTATTTTTTTTATAAAATATTTAAAAATGTAAAAATATGTGGAATAAATGAATGGAAAGACTAAAAACTTATCTCCAATAATAGCTCGTTTTTAGCAGTTTAGAATTTTCGTTACAATCACCGTTTTTTTTTTCTTTTAAAAATGTCTGGATTTTGCAGGTTCACCCGTGTCCCGTGAAAACTACTTCCTGTACTCGGGTAAAATTTTACCCATGTCACTCAGGGGTACTGAAGCTTCTCAAAAGTTTTTCAAATTGGGTTAGTAGTTTCGGAGCCTATACAAGGCCAACAAACAAAAACATCCAATTTATAATAGTAAAAGTAAGTATAGAAATATAGACACTCTGTATAACTTCTGAAATATTCTAATACGAATCTCATTTAAACATCATCCGCATTCATTTCCCTACAATACCTGCTGAAAATATGCAATACAAAACACGTAGTAGGTATGCCATTTTTCACAACTCATAATGATGGTCAAAACGTGACAGGATTTCATGGCATTTCGAATATCTCTTCAATGAGATATCTTACGCGGATAAAGGTCGTACCACACAATCTCGGAAAGGCATGGACACCATATCAACTGTGTAATATTTTAGGTTTCCGTACCCAAAGGGTAAAACGGGACTGTATTGCTAAGATTTTGATGTCTGTTTGTCACCAGGCTGTATCTTGTGAACCATGTTAGCTTGAGTGCTGAAATTTTCACAGATGATGTATTTCTTTTGCGGGTTTAACAACAAATACTTAAAACTATACCTACTAACATTTTAGGTGCTTCCATACAACAAACGTGATTGTTTCTACGGAACTTGGCCACTGCAAGGCACACTAATCAGAATCGTAAAATAATCGTATCGCGTCATATATTGTTACGGGGCGTTATGTTGACGATCCGTTCTCGAGTTTAAGTGTGCTACAACCTTAAACGAGACTTTGAACATTCCTCCCCATTCTACTCAGTGATGGTCAGCTCTCAATCTTCAAGATATTTGGAAATTAAAGCATGACCTTGGTCAGTGGGCCTGGAATACTGAGAATTCTTCGAATCGTTCGGTTTCGAATGTGCTGGACCATTTGGCTTGCGTTTGGAAGCAACGCGTTATTCCGAATTTTTGCTATAACTTTTATGTCAAGGAAAGCTGTTTCACCTAAATGTAACATAATATTCCTTTCATCATGAAAGGAAATCTCTTTTGTATATCTAGTGTTTGATATGATTTCAGTTAGTAATAGTCAAATCGTTCAAACAATTCTTTTGAACAAAGATAGATTTTCGTCAGTAAGTAGATAAGTTTCTCTTCTACAAGTTACAATCACAGCACGAGGTCATCTGATGATTTCCCACCTCGAAAAAGGTCTGCCCATGCAATATCCACTTTATTATGACCTCTTTCTATCAGATGAAAGTCAAACTGACACCCAACCCTTCCATTCCCAATCTCAACCAACTAGCCCTAGAAATCAACAACAATTCGAAAGACCTATTACTTTACCACCTAAATACAAACGTACCACTTAGCCCTTTTTTCCTTTCCCAAGTTTTATTTAAAAACCAATTTAGCCAGCGAATTAGCAATACGGACGTAGGAATTAGAAACGCAGTCAGTGCTCTTGTATTTCCATTTGTAAAATATCTATTGTACCTATGGCTACGTAACGTTTCCTGGGCAGACGGTTTCAATTATGGCGGTCGAGCGAGTTGGGGTATAGTGGAGAGGGATTTCTTTGGTAAATTTTTTCTTAGTTTTTGAAATGAACGTAGGTATATATTTTAAGTTGGGTGTGAAGTTGATTAACTCGTTACTAATAAACACAGATTAAAGTGATACCTGGAATAATATTCGTTAATCTTGGACTAAAATTACGCCGAGATTATAAATAAGAGAAAGTAAGAAATAGATTAGAAAATATCTTAAAAATAAGACGTCAATTTTGTTGAAGCCCCAATAAGTAAAGATTGTCTTTTACGCTTCAATAACGAAAAAATAAAAGTTTTTCTATAGAAAAAAAATATTCACAAATGTTATCATGTTTTTTAATACCTAAATGTGTAAATGATATCCCATTACCCGATGCAATCGTCCAATGATGGGAATTAAAGCCGACAGTTTAATTAAAATGCTGTATCTCCGTAATTTGTTTAATTAAAAACAATCAGATTATTGCAGTAACCATACGATTAGTAATTAATCATTAGTGTTTATTGTATTATGATAATTGTTTTTCATAAAATATTTTTAGCTATACTTTTCATAGTTAGTAAGTAGTAAAATATACTCGTTACGCTTTTTGTTGTAAGTACTGAAATATATGTTAACAGTAAATTATAGTTTCTTTATTAGTAGTTAATGTTGGTGTCAGTTAGTTATTCAACGTGTAAAGATGTAGGTAATCAATTGTATTAGTTGAATTTGAATAACAGCTCAAAAATAAGAGAGTAAAACCAACTAACGTTATGAGTATAAGATCTTTTCTATAATAATATTATAAATGCGAAAGTAACTCTGTCTGTCTGTCTGTTACGCTTTCACGCCTAAACTAGTGAGCCGATTTCGATGAAATTTGGTACAGAGATAGAATAGACCTTGAGGAACAACATATACTTTTTATCTGGGTACGGGAAATAGTTCCCTCGGGAAGCGGGCGAAGCCGCTGGCAGAAGCTAGTTATATATAAAACTGAAGAGCATCTTTAAGCTAATCTCGGGAACCACTAGTTCGATTTGAACAATTCTTACCATGTTTTGTAATCTGTTTGCCAAGGATGGCAAGGGCCGGGTGACAAGTTAAACCACTGGCAGAACGTAAAACAAAACAAGACGTCCTTTTTGAAATATTTAAATATATTTTTTTTAATCAGAAATAAATTAGATCTTATAAAAATGTTCCCTCTCCATAGTTGACAACTAGAGGAAGGCACACTGTCCGATATCAAAGAAGATTCAGTAGCTATAAGTGTTACAGCGTCAAATAATAACGACTTCACTTACTGGAAATAGTGCCGTTCTAAATAGTTTTCTTACTAAAATAGTTATTTGTTTATCAGAAGAGTATTCGCCAGTTTTAGCTATCTGACAAATAATGCTTTAGAAAAGCAGTCCAAATTAAAAACATTGACGACCTCGTTGGCGCAAGGGTTACCATGCCGGACTGCCGAACTGGTGGTCCCGGGTTCGATTCCCGGAACAGTCAACATTTGTGCGATGAACATGTTTGTTGACTGTGGTCTGGGTGTTATAATATGTATCTATTTATAAAAATATATACTTATTTATATGTAGTTTATCAGTTGTGTTAGCACCCATAACACGAGCTAATTAATAGCTTACCATGGGGCCAGCCGACCGTGTGTGAAAAGGTGTCCTGATATATATTATTATTATTATATTTCTATGGCATTTTTTTGTCTGATACTTACCTAGAACTTTATCTGGGACCTCTGAACTAGCAGGTTTATGCGATAGCTTTATCATCAGTAATTAAAAGCAAGTATTGTATTTTTTAACCTTCTACGCCATAAAGTGGCTGTTGTCTTTTGGCGCTTTGAAAAAATAATATTTTCACTACATTTTACACTAATAACCTTTATCGCCTCTGTCTGTCTTTACGTGATAAACTCAAAAATTACTACACTATTGTCATGCTTTCACCAATAGATATTTCAACTTGAGTTATTCACGAGGCATATCTAGGTACTTATACATACCTCGAGCATACCCAGGGCGGGCCGCTAGCCATAACAATAGTTTACTCCACTCACAATTTTCATACTTTAAAACAAAAATAACATAAACAAGTAACATTTCAATATCTGTATGTCCAACATAACATTTCTTGTATCACTTTTAGGCCCGTCTACACCTACGAGATAAACTTCAGTTTACTTAAAACTGCTGTTAACATTAGGTTCAACTTTCCAGATATTTTTTAAAAGGTCGTGATGGCCTAGTGGGTAAAGCAACCTCTCATGTATGAGTGTGTGGGTTCCATTCCAGTTCAAAGACCAATGCAACAGGTTATTATCATAGACACTAGTGGCCGATAAAAAGGTGAAGGAAAACATCTTGAGGAAACCTGGACTGTGTAGTTTGAAATCACCAACCCGCGTTGATCAAGCGTAGTGATTAACGATGAATCCTTCTCTGTGTAAGAGGCCTGTGCCCAGCAGTGGGGCGATATAAAGGCTGATGATAATTTTTGTTTTAAGAAAAACGGCCGTTTAAGTTGGCGGTGTACTTGGGCGTTATTCTGATGCTATCTTATCACAGCGCTCGTTGGTTTTTACGAGGTGTGTAGAATGCAAGCTAAGTACCACCATGGACCATGTCCTACATAATGGCTCATGGGATATTTGTAGCTTGCTATATTGTACTGCTAGTGTGGTCTCGGTAATGTATGGTATGGTTTTGCTTGAGCTAGTCGCGAAATAAAAAAATATTGGTAAGATTTTTTTTTGTTCTAAATTGCCATATGTGTAGATATATTTTAAAAATATGAGTACCGCTCGAAAGTTGGCTAGTAATGATAACGATAGTCAAAATGTAAGGAGAAAAATCATATTGCGAATGCACGAGTCGTCAAATGATTTTTTACTTCAGAGGGATCAAGCTATTTAAAGACAACTGAATGTCTAGTTAAATAGATTCGTATAGAATTACACAGGACCGACCATCTTTGTTAACGGCGGTTCCCATCATTCTATCTGTATGTTGTTTTGATTATAAGAGATATCATTTTGACATTAGCCACGTACAATTAATGTCAAATTCCTATCTCTAGTAAGCAAAAAACATGTAGATAGAATACTGGGAAAGATCGTAAGGTTAACTGAACTACTTACTAAAGTTTTGGATAAACTGTGAAGAAAAATATCGTAACGATATCTGAATTTAACCCTAAAAGTAGGTCAAGATCAAATAAATTTTATTACTCCTGCTACTAAACATAACAGGTTTCTAAATAGCAGATGTTCTTATCTATAAACATCAGTCTATCAGTATAAACTGTACCACTCATAAAGATCAAGATACCATAATAAAATAGGCATAAACGTTTATCGGATAACTGATCGAACGTCGACAAATTGACGAGCTGTCGACGTATTACAGTTAAAACTATCCGTGGTTATGTTAACCACGCGATCGGAATGCGCAACGTGGGCGAATTGTGGAGACAGCAACGAAATTCCACGTTAAAGTATTAAATAAAGTAGAATTTGATGGGCTAGGTTTTAATCTATGACCGTAATGTGCAAAAATGTACTTTCGAGGCTTTTTTTTTTTTTTTTTATATCGATGGGAAATCATCAGTGTGACCCCTCCCGCTGTGGNAACAAACAAACAAACTCTTCAGCTTTATAATATTAGTATAGATTCATCATCTGCCTAGCTTTTTCCCAACTATGTTGGGGTCGGCTTTTTTTTTTTTTTTATATCGATGGGAAATCATCAGTGTGACCCCTCCCGCTGTGGGTGACAACGGAAGGGAGTGTCAGACTTCTACTGACTAAAACCCACCGTGTTCCTTCGGGAGCCCTTTATGTGCCAGGGCCGCGGTAACTCTTTCGAACAACCCGCAGCCCAACAACCCGCAGCCCAACAACCCGCAGCCCTAACAACCCGCAGCCCGTACTTTCGAGGCTGTAGTTGTAAAATTCTGGATATGATAAACATACCTGATTGAAACATTACCTGACTACGTCGAGGAAGATAAACGATAGTTTATTCCCAGGCTTCACTCTTTCCATAAACAATATCGTATTTTGTCCAAAGCAAGAATCAAACTGAAAGATCGGTTCGATAAAATTGACAATTTTGTTGAACGTACCGTTTACACGGTGCAATTTTAGGTGCATATCTTGTNTTATAAGTTTCGTTGAAATCTGTCTCATAGTTTTTTGTTTCTATCCGTTAAAGTAAAATTATACAGACAGACAAAAAAAATACTGATTGCATTTTTGACGTTACTGGCTGGTCACACTGAAAGTTGAGTGAAAGATAGGTTGGATAAAATTGCCAATTTTGTTGAACGTACCGTTTACACGATGCAATTTTAGGTGCATATCTTGAATGCGACTAGTACGCAACACTCTTGACAATTCAAGAAATGCCTGATACGTTTACACAGTGCAAGTCGCATCTTGCTGCTATAAATGGTCAGGCAACAGGCATAAAAATTGCAATGTGTAAACGGGCCTTTAGGAATTCAAGCCGATTTAGTCACCATGCTTACTCCAAAGATGCTAAAACATGTGCATTGTTACATACATATTTATAAAATTAAGTAAAACACGTAAAGATCCAACCAATACCAATCGTCAAATAATTTCCCCCTCAAAACATATTCACATCGAAAATGTGGCGAGAGCACAAAATGACATAATCATTATTAATATATTCACCCATGGCAACACCAACGGCGCCGTAGCGAAAGTGCTGTGTAAAATTTATCGATGTACAGACTACAAAAGGTCAACCGTCCCGAAATTGTCAAATTTTACCAATCGAACATTAACCTTCCACTATTGTGATACGGTTGAAAATCGATTGCAGAAATTTGACAGATTGTGGTAACTTGATGTGCTGTCGTCTGTACATACTATGGCCCGTATTACAGAAGGATGCTCAAGTCGAGTTTGATCTTAAATCACCCAATCATAGTTTAAGTATAGATTCATCACTCGAGCATTGGTCTTATTCCAGAACGGTAATCAAACTACACTCAGCTGAATAGAGAATTAAATCGAGCCTCAAGCAAAGAATTTGTATTGTCTATGCATCAGTCTGTTTTCGTTTACATTTTATATTTTTGTCTTTTCTGCTCCGATCTACGAAGCATTTAAATATACTTTAGTGTGAAATTATTGAGAAAAAATTATAAATATGTACAAAGCGAATTCAATAAACAAATAACTATTTGGAAAATAAATATCTTGAAGGTGAATGACAATCTCTCGTAGTCGTATCGTATAAAAATACCTTAAAAAATACAGCAACCACAACGCGTTCGTAGAACGGAATGAAACTCAAATATCTGTATCTGTGGCAGTAAAATAAGCTGTCATGTCACATAAAAACGTAAACAAACAAGGATTTGCAATTCCGGGGCAATGGGATGGCTCCATCAATATATATGTACTACCTACTAGATTAGGGGTTCCGAACAATTTTTGTCTACCACTGCTTTGACGGTAATTCATGGCAAAGGCCTTTAGTGCGATTTTGGCATTGCGTCAGTTTGGACGTGTGAGGAGCGGTATTCATAAATTTGGAAATACAAATCAAGGTATAAACTTGCACATGTTATCAATTTGGTAGTCAGGTAAGTGAAATTACATTTTATTCATGCTATTGAATAATTTTTACTATCATACTTCATATATTAATCCAATATTACAAATATTTATTTATTTGTACTAGCCGCCATCTGACAATCATAGATTAAGAAAAACATGCAGAAACAGAGGTGCCATAAAACATGTAGTAGGTAAAATATTAATCAAAACAGACTTCACGTAGTGATTGGTTCTTGTTTCTCTTTAGAAAAAATAATATGACGTCGTGTGCATTCCGATACTGCAAAAATACATCAAT
>NWSH02000162.1:5693218-5713558 GCA_002382865.2 Heliothis virescens | reverse complement strand
TTTTTTTTTCTGCTTTCGAATAGATTTAATAGGAAGGTATTAATATGATACAAAAATATATTCTTTGCTCTTTACTCATGACAAAAAACATTTTAGAATACGCTTATATGTACGGTTCTACACGTCTTCAAACACAACACTGCTCATCTCATTGAAAAACCGTTTGGTCTTGCCCCTACCGACCTTACCACATTTTATACAAATAAATAAGCCTATGTTTATTAATATTTTTGTACTCTAAAATATATTAAGATCATGAGAGCCGGTTTTTTACAGTAAACTAGCTATTCCACGGAGTTTCGGGGAATTTCTTGCCATTACCGGACAAAATATAGCATGTGTTACTCGATACTCTAGTTTCCCAAAAGTGAAAGAATTTTTGAATTCGTTTCAGTAGTTACGGAGATTTTAGGGTATAAACAAAAAAATACTTATTAGTATAGATTATATCTCTATTCACCACAAACAGAAATATAAATATAATATTCATTTGTTTCGTATGAAACTCCTTAACTTGAAATCAAGCTACACAGACGCAGCGAGCGGGACCCAAATTAGATTCAAATCAGACATAAGATCGTCGCTGCGTTTATTATGAGATGTAACGAAGAAAATTAATACCATCTCTGTATTTTTTAAGGTTCCATACCCAAAGGGTAAAACGGGACTCTAGTACAAGACTTCATCGTTCGTTTGTCCATCTGTCACCAGGCTGCATCTCAAGAACTGTGATAGCTAGACAGTTGAAATTTTCACAGATTTGTGAATCTAGTGTTACCATAGAATTTATCACAGAACTAGCTTCTGCCAGCGGTTTCACCCACGTCCCGTGGGAACTACTCGGCGCACCCGGATAAAAAGTAGCTTATAGTCTTCCTCGATACCTAAATGGGCTATCTAACACTGAAATAATTTTTCAAATCGGGCCAGTGGTTCCAGAGATTACCGCGTTCAAACAAACCAAGAAACTCTTCAGCTTTATAATATTAAGTATAGATTTTGTGTCACGGTGCTGAAAACTAGAATAAAATAAAAGTTTAAGAACGTTTTTCAAGAGTATGTATTATGTATGTACATACTTATATTAGCTTCTATTTCACTCAAAACTCATACCAAACCTCCAAATTAGTACACTCCTTAACAACAATTTACAAAGCCATTAAACCATCCATCATTCGAAAAATACGCCATAAATGCCCCGCAAAAATGCCATACCCTGCCGAACAAGACAAAGTTATCCCAAATTTATTTTTAGCACTAATTAGGCGTTGACCGCTCTCGTATACTGCCGTGCATTTGCTCGGAAACAGTTATGCGTGAAATGCTGTTGAGTGCAAAAAAAAGTGACACACACGACAACTTTTGAATGGCGGTAAATGATACTTATGTATCAGGCTGCTGACACATTTTTCGGGATAGGTACTTAAAAGATTAATAAAAAAAATTATTGTGCGGAATATGGTACAAATAATTTAGTCATTAGATAATTTTTTTAAACGGTTTTCATTTACATAGTTAGAACTAGCTGTTTCGCGCGGGTTCACTTACGTTCAGTAGTTATTGCGTGAAAATGAGACAGACAAACAGAGGTTACTTTCGTATTTATAATATTAATAAGGATTATTTAATGCCAATTTTATTAAGCTTTTCTGTGACTTGATCACTAATGGCTGATTTCTTATCCACGATTTTTAAGACTTTTAAGATTTGAGACGAAAGATTGAAATTTTACATAATTTATATGGAGCTAATATCGAAATTTTATCTATAATCGCAAAACAGCGAATAGATAGGATATAGAAATCCAGCTTAAGTAATCTAGCCTTGTATATTAATGAATAATATGCATAAAATGTCAGGTCATTTAATAAAATGCACATCAGATTGGTCACTGACCCATTTTTTTCTCAATGACATTTATGTCTAGACTAGAAAAGTTTTTATTTAAAATATGAACTTTCGTTTTCTATAGAAAATCTAGCTGGCTGTTTCTTTTCAGACACGAACCCACATTGTTTATCCATTGTGCACACTTGAAAATTATGTTAGACTTCAAAAGAGACTTTGACCCTTGAGTTTGTTTCGGTGTTTCTTGTCAAGGTAGTCAGATAATAAATACTTCTACGGCTTCATCTAGTTTTAAAAATATTGACACGTTAAAGTGTTCTATGAAACCTATTAACAGAAATAAATGATTTGATTTGATCATGAGTTTTGTCACAAGCAGTCTGTATTTTTTTTATATAGAAGTTCATGAAACAACTATGATGTATTGTTTTACTTTACCCAATAGATTTATTTTAATTGGTCTGCTGATACATAGTTTTAATTACATCACAAACGACGAAGGTTTTTTACCTGAGAAAAAAATTTGAACCAAGTACCTATACAAAAAATTGTACAGATAACAAAAACAACTGCATACTTAAAACACATTACCCTCCTTTGCGGCACGCAGTTGAGTAAAAACTACACACAACCTCATCTTTATTTATGGACAGTATGAAGATATCAAATCGTTAACTAACATACTCGTACATAAACTGCTAAGTTTCGCCAGCGGTTTCACCCGCGGCCCGTAAGAACAAGCTGGGCACCTTGATAATAAAAGTAACCTATATACTACGGAATTCAATAATGTAGCTATCTCTGAATTTGCTTACTAAAGATAGGTTTTTGACATTACTTGTATGGGGCATATGTCAAAATTCTATCTCTTGTAAGCAAATCCAGAGATAGACAGAATATTGGGAATGGCTGTAAGTCTTCATCGATAAACAGGCTATCTAACTCTGGAAGATTTTTTGAAATCGGTCCATAGTTCTAGCAAAAAAACAAACAAACTCTCCAATCAGCTTTATAATATAGACTAGCCATTTTCTCCCGGTTTCACCCGCATCCCGGGCCATTTCCCGTGTCCGGATAAAATATAGTCTATGTTACTCGAGGACAGGGTAACTTTACAACACTGAAATAATGTTCCAAATCGTTCCAGTAGTTCAAGCACACGTACAAACAAACACTTCATCTTTATAATATTAGTATAGTTAAGTAAAACATCCAACCACTAGTAGATCCCTCACCATGAACGATCGATCGGTTAGCATATCCATCATTTGGATGGCAGAACTTAAAACGTGTATTTTACCACCTGTTGCTGTCCTTGAAGGGTTATCGAGTGATGGGGCGATTGTATCGAATAACTATCGATGTTTATTGAGTGCTTATTTTAGTTACTCAAAGAAAGTGTTAAGAAATGAGATTAGGATGCTTATCACCAATTATTTTTTTAGCAAAATTCTTTTGGCCTCACTATCGTGATGCTGATTGGGTAAAATTATATTGTTAGGCGATAGAAATCACCATGTATATTAGATTGAGAATTGTAGATGTAGTTGATAACTAAAGATAAGAAAGCTTATCTGCTTAGTATATAAAAAGAGCTTAACCAAAATAATCGTATACCTTTGTCACCAAAGGAAATGAAAGATCAATTATAAATTGATAGAAAAAAAAAATGTCACAGTAGTATCGATAAAAATATGTATCGACACTTTATTGAAATCCCTAAGTGCTCCCCAGTTTATCTTAGTAGTCGATAAAATATGGAACTGCACTATAAATACTGTACATTTGACATGTTTTGACAGCACAAATGGCGTTTTAAGGCGTGCTTAAAGTTCAGATTACTGTGACAAAATTAAATACAACATTCATTGAACAGTGTGTATCGTTATTTGTGACTGTTTCGTATGTAAAAGCAGAAATGGATATTACAAATAAAAGTTGTGATGTGCAGGTGCAAATGGTTTAATTCATAGGAAAGTTATTTTTGGGAAATATGTATATTTTAAAGTGAAATAATAAAATATTTACGCCTTTCTTCACACTGCTGACCAAACAATCGGCCGACAGTCGGTCCATTGGTAGACAAACATATTTTTTTTTAAGAAAATCGCTAATTAAGTATATTGAAGTTTTTAGTTCTACATATATCGCCAAAATACTAATTATAATGTGCATACTACCGCTCAACTTCATACTGACTAAATATCTATAGGTAGTGTGCAGGAGCTCTATAAGTTATTATATAACTAAATTTATGTTTAAATTGAAAATAAAAAAATCTTAGAAATATAAAAGGGCGTCAAAAAATAGGTATGTCTTCATTGCTTTATCTACTAGGCTGGCGAAATTACCCCGATTCTTGGGATGAATTAAATTGACACCACATCACAATAACATTTTGCAAATTCTCTTCGTGTAATCAATTGTATAACTAAACCTTACCAGTATAAATCTATATATTATTAAACATCAATAAGGAATTAACAGAAACACAGATTTTCCCAAATCAAAGCTGCATGGAGCTCAAAGTCTTTGTCCATTAATGTTTGCTTTGAACGCTAGCATTCCAGTTGGGTACACTACAGGCAGGCTCTTTGACCCAGCCTAGGCAACAAATGTCCAAAACCAGATAATACTAGGTATTGTGTCCATATATTTGCAAGCGAGTGTAATTTTGGCTAAAGATGTAACCGTTTGTATAATGTATCCAATTGGTTGTTTGAAACTAGATTGTTATTATAGAAGTAGATGGAGGTAGAATAACCCAGTGAGTTAAGTAAGTACAGATTTCTTCACTAGATTTTCAACCTTATCGCTATAGTGGAAGGTTACTATTAGATTGGTAAAATCTGACAGATTCAAGTAGTTTGACCAGCTGGTTACTGTCGTCTGTACTTATCTATAATTTATACTTCTATACTAATATTATAAAGCTGAAGAGTTTGTTTGTTTGAACGCGCTAATCTCAGGAACTACGGATCCGATTTGAAAAATTCTTTCAGTGTTAGATAGCCCATTTATCGAGGAAGGATATAGGCTACTTTTTATACGGGTGCACCGAGTAGTTCCCACGGGACGCGGATGAAACCGCTGGCAGAAGCTAGTAATATTATAAAGCTGAAGAGTTTGTTTGTTTGAACGCCCTAATCTCAGGAACTACGGATCCGATTTGAAAAATTATTTCAGTGTTAGATAGCTCATTTATCGAGGAAGGCTATTGGCTATTTTTTATACGGGTGCGCCAAGTAGTTCCCACGGGACGCGGTTGAAACCGCTGGCAGAAGCTAGTAATTTATAAATGTCAATTCTGAAAACTGAACGATAAAACCAACCCCCACAAATGTAAAATATTCGCAAATCTACCAACCGACTAAAAACCAAAGGCTCTTTAAAAATCTCGTCAACTCCAAAATTATCATGCAGAACACATCAAATCGAATTAGTTAGCAAAAACATTTTGATTCTAATCAGTAGCGTCCCGCATTCTTCCGGCAGTCACAAATGTTCGACAAATATTTACTTAATACCCTCAGTTTTGTTAGAATTCCCATTACAATACACCCTTCGTGAATTATTATAGGGTTGACACTTGTAATACGTTTTTAATTATCAGGAAGGTTTGATCTCTTAAAAAAAAAGGAATTTTGAATATTGGTCCAGCCATCTTCGAGTAATCGGTGAACATACATAAAAAAAAAAAAAAAGATACGGTCGAATTGAGAACCTCCTCCTTTTTGGGAAGTCGGTTAAAAAGCTTTAGAATACAGTGGCTTCAATGAACAATACGTTGTCACAGCCTAAAAACGTTCAGTGCCACAAACAGTGCTAGTACAAAGACCTGCCCCAAGCGGGGGGATTTATCCATGCTCACCAAGCTGCGATTCGTGCTAAGGAGATGCTGCTGCCCATCTCCGAGGAAGGCATTTCCCTCGTGATGCTACCTTCATTATACCGCCGTCAGAACCTCGTTCGTTTTTCAGCAGAGGTAGGTGAGGTTGGCAATTGGGGTAGGATGGAGCTGATGTGATGCATGATTACTTACTTCAAATTTAGGCAAGCAAAGTTTCTCCTATACAAATAAATGCGTAATGAATCTTAGTTAACTTCAGAATTGCAGAGTGACGTGGCGCGAACTATCTAAAAACGACGTTAATCCTACAATCTTATTACCAACTAGTCGATTTCCCGCGGTTTCACCCGCGTACCGTCGGAACTTCTTCTCGTACCCCAATAAAATATAGGTAGCCTATGTTACTCAAAAATAATGCAGCTTTCCAACAGTGAAAAAATATTTCAAATCGGTTTCATAGTTTCAGAGCTGTACCCAAAAGTACAAACAATAAAAGTTTCCTCTTTATCATATAGTATAGATTTCATTTTTAAAGTGGCAACCCTACTGTTTAGTTTCTTTGGGTCCCATTGTTTAGTTCGTGGTAGCAATTAATTAGGCATTCCGTCTTGACCCGTGGACTAGCCATTGTGTAAAACCACGAGTTTTATGGTGTACAACCCCGTAGAGCCAACACTGATAGTGGTAGACACTTATCTTAATAAATTGTTTCGTTGTTAGCCTAAAATGTTGGCGAGGACCTAAGTTCAGTGCCCCAGTCAAGCAAGGTTGTTTGATATTAGATTTTAACCGCGAATTCGTTGACATACCGGGGAAACTGCTTTCCGCATCTAGATAAAAAGTGACCTATCGCCATCTTTAGGGTACCGACTATCTCTTTGACAAACATTGTATTTGAAGGATTGGCTGATGAAAAATCTCGTGGTGAGACCTTGAAGTCTGAAATCGCCAACCCACATTGTGCAAGCGTGGTGATTAACGCCCATTACTTCTCTGTATGAAAAGACACTTGTATCCTGCAATGGGACCTTAAGAATGCTGATGCTTTATTAAAAAGAAGCTCAAAGTTGTGACGCATAAGGATCTTCGGAAATTACCACTCGATAGACAAAAATGGAAAGAGCTGCACCCACAAGAGCTAGGCTCTTAAAGAAGAAATTAGTATTACCTAAGAAAGAAATAGCAAATATATCATCATATCATTTTGACGCAGATACATCATGAAACTCCATCTATTTATTCAGGATATTATGCATAAGAACACGACGCTCCCAGCCTCTCTATATCTATGAAAATATGCGTTATGTGAATGATAGATAATGCGGCCCGTATTGATGGACCGCGTCCGGCAACAGACAGACGGACGGAGAATTGATAATATAGAAATTTCTTAGACAAGTACATATGTCTGTATCTAGTTGCTGTTTCCTGCAGTTTCACCCACGTCCTTAGAGTTAATACAGAATGTACAGACGACAGCACATCAAGTTACCACAATCTGTCAAATTTCTGCAATCGATTTTCAACCTTATCTTACAATGGACGTAGGTTAATGTTTGACTGGTAAAATTTGACAGATTCGTTTACGTTGATCTGCCGTCGTCGTCTGTACTATTAGCTAACTATCCGGCTTATGGTTAGCGGGCAACGTGTTTAGTTTTAAGGCAATCATTAAATACATCAAACTTTTTAGTCGGGCGGTACATCTCTATACTGATTAAAAGTCGAGATCCGATACCTACATTTTAAAGGTGAAAACTAAACTGAACTGAATTCGGTGAAATTGCATAAAGAGGTACATTGAAAACTTAAGAAAAACTTAAGAAACTTTTTTACCTGTTACGAAAGATGACATAACCGTTCTTTCAAACACTGACAAACATTATATAGGTATTTTTTTAAGCCTTCGAAATTATTGAACCGATTTGAAAAATTCTTTGACTGTTGAGAAGCTAAACTATCCCCGGGTAACATAGGCTATGTCTTATCCGAGTGTCTGTATTTTCCACGGGAATCGAGTGACACTGCAAAATAACACCTAATTTCAAATACACCCCCGTTAAACCTGTACTATTTTCTAAGAGCTGTTGCCTGAAGGTGTACAGGTACCCAGTGGGATGAAGCGCATGCAGGACATTATCGTAATTAGCGTAATGCTATTATTGGGAGGCTGCGTCGCGCGTAGCTGATCGGTAATGTGTGGCTCCATCGAAGAGCGTGAAGATTGGATGTGGTATGTTGAAAGTTTTGGTGTACGAGTTGGAGAATACAGAAATACAAAAAAGTTTGCAGAAATATAGCTGCGGTTTGAATTAAGTTACGTAAATCGTGTGTTAATGGTAGATTCAAAAGTTCATCCATAACTGCTTGTAAAGGTCTAAATGAAATAAATGATTTGACTTTGACTTTGAGGTACTTTTAAGACCCAAGCTTTTAACACCTACAACCTAAACGTCCGTTTCTCTTAAACAGCTGTTTTCTTTGACAATTAAACGTCATTTATAGTGAACTGTTGTTTTAAGAAAACTGTTTTTTTTTACACTGTTTGTTTTTAAAAAAACAGTTACGTATTAACGTAGCTTAGGTACGTCTTATACAGGAAGATGGTTCAAATGGTAACTTCAGTTTTATCTGAATAAATTAGAATCCGATTCAGCAAAGATTGGACGATAAAATTACCAAAAGCTGAAAGTAATTCCTAGTTATTTGGTTAACACGCATTTCAAAATATGTAAACTTGCAAAATTAATTCAATACACAAATGCCTCCTCCATTGCTTCCCAACTCTACCGGTCTCGGCAACTGGTGCCCGCTCTATAGGAAGCCGCTTTTCTACTGCGCTCGCCGCCGGCTCCGATTCGTTACATACACACAAACATACATACAACTGCGTTTATTTCTACATATATACGGAGGGTATCGCTCACCAGGTTCCAAGAACAACGCTAATATAGATTGTGGGAAGATAAATGTATCAGTATTCTTACTTTAATGTACGTATATGAAGGGTTATTTGCACGTGTGTATGTGTGTTAGTGTGTGTGAGACAATCTGCAGAACCGCTGTTCCCATACCCTTGAGTCCTAACTTCTAACTAATCTAAATACTTCTATACTAATATTATAAAGCTGAAGAGTTTGTTTGGAAGCGCTAATCTCAGGAACTACTGGTGCGATTCGAGAAGTTCTTTCAGTGTTAGATAGCACATTAATTGTGGAAGGCTATAGGCTTTTTATCCGGGTGCGCGCAGTAGTTCCCACAGGACGCGGGTGAAACCGATGGCAGACGCTAGTATTGAATATGAATCCTCGTTTGCTAGCTATTCTTTACAGTAAACGGCTGAACTGATTCAGATAATTTGAAACTTCAAGTTAGGCGTTGCAAACATTAAAAAACAATTGCATATCGTCATAATATACTTACTTTCTCCTGCTACGAAATCGGTTAAGATAATTTCGCGACAAACAATGTTTAGTGACCTCTATTGACCCCCAAGCAATATTCGTGAACTTTGACCTTCATAACTTTTTTGCCGGCACGATATCAATGTCGAATTTTGATATTTTATTTAAACATCGTAATAGGGGGTACCAAGGAGTATCGCATTGCCCGGATATCTAACTGTGTTGAGGAGGTCAGATAGGCAGTCGCTCCATGTAAAACACTGGTACTCAGCTGCATCCAGTTAGACTGGAAAGTGATCCCAATATTTATAATTATAAATAGTTAGGAAAAGATTAGGTAGAGAGCTTAAAGTTTAAGTTTCCTAAAAAAGATCTAAAATGTTTTCTCAGCCATAGATAGACTTTTCCAGGCTACACTCAGAAAGGGCTGCGGGTTGTTCGAAAGAGTTACCGCGGCCCTGGCGCACTATGGGCTCTCGAAGGAACACGGTGGGTTTTAGTCAGTAAAAGTCTGACACTCCCTCACGCTGTCACCCACAGTGGGTGGGGTCATAATGATGATTTCACATCGTTAAAAAAAAGGCTGTACTCAGAAATACATAATATTTCAAAAAAAAAATTTAGGCAAATCATATCCCATTAGTCTGCATTTCAATACCGCAAAATACTTATAGTATTTCATATTAAAAATAACTAACTACGAACACATAAAGGCTAAATTTATTCACAATAAAAACCTATAGTAATTAAAACTGAATACATTTCTTAGATACGTGTATTCATATACAAGTACAGTCGTGCACACATTTGTTACCTTCGACAAATAAAGTGCATGGAATTTTAGAACTTAGGTGGAAGTAAATAAGGTATGAAATTGTTTGTGGGGAGAGTAAGAGTACAGTGTGCATAAATTAAAATTTTTGCTTTTACGCGTAACTGGTTTAGCGACTCCCGCCGTGAGCGGGTTCGATTCTCGCGTGTCGGATCTCTCAATAAATAAAATTAAATAAAAATAATTAGTTTTAAAGGCAGCAGTGCGTGTTATGTTGGCACAACACGACATAGGTACTGGTGCGGTGTTCAATTGCACTTTTTAATTTTTATATCTCATTGGCATGTGAGGTTCACAGAAAATTTGTAACTAATTAACCGTTGAAATTATACGCTTGATGGTAGTTGCGCTGTTTTTGAATGAAACTGCTTCTTTGGCACTCTTAAGAAGTTAAACTTTAGTACATACATCAGACACTGTGTTTGTTTGGTAATTTTTAATACACGAAGAATTTGCATTTTTTCTTTTCCAAACAGACATAAACATACTTTTTTCTATGGTGAAAGGAAAACTTCAAAATATCCATTGTTACGATTATGTTTTATTTACATACTAGCTTCTGCCAGCGACAGTGCGTTTTCCCAACATTTCCCTTCACTGCTCTGCTCCTACTGATTGTAACGTGATGAAAAGTATACTGTAACCTGCTCAGGAGTATGAGTAATAATTGTACCAAGTTTCGTTAAAATCCGTCGAGTAGTTTTTGTTTCTATAACGTTTATACAGACAGACAAAAATTCTACTGATTGCATTTTTGGCATCAGTATCGATCCCTAATCACAGTCCTAATAGTTATTTTGGAAATATATTTAATGTACAGAATTGACCTCTCTACATATTTATTATAAGTATATCTANCCTTCATTATACCGCCGTCAGAACCTCGTTCGTTTTTCAGCAGAGGTAGGTGAGGTTGGCAATTGGGGTAGGATGGAGCTGATGTGATGCATGATTACTTACT
The DNA here is from genome assembly GCA_002382865.2 of Heliothis virescens. NCBI lineage: Eukaryota > Metazoa > Arthropoda > Insecta > Lepidoptera > Noctuidae > Heliothis > Heliothis virescens. The sequence goes on along the minus strand of NWSH02000162.1, from coordinate 5,702,663 downwards.
TCAAATTTAGGCAAGCAAAGTTTCTCCTATACAAATAAATGCGTAATGAATCTTAGTTAACTTCAGAATTGCAGAGTGACGTGGCGCGAACTATCTAAAAACGACGTTAATCCTACAATCTTATTACCAACTAGTCGATTTCCCGCGGTTTCACCCGCGTACCGTCGGAACTTCTTCTCGTACCCCAATAAAATATAGGTAGCCTATGTTACTCAAAAATAATGCAGCTTTCCAACAGTGAAAAAATATTTCAAATCGGTTTCATAGTTTCAGAGCTGTACCCAAAAGTACAAACAATAAAAGTTTCCTCTTTATCATATAGTATAGATTTCATTTTTAAAGTGGCAACCCTACTGTTTAGTTTCTTTGGGTCCCATTGTTTAGTTCGTGGTAGCAATTAATTAGGCATTCCGTCTTGACCCGTGGACTAGCCATTGTGTAAAACCACGAGTTTTATGGTGTACAACCCCGTAGAGCCAACACTGATAGTGGTAGACACTTATCTTAATAAATTGTTTCGTTGTTAGCCTAAAATGTTGGCGAGGACCTAAGTTCAGTGCCCCAGTCAAGCAAGGTTGTTTGATATTAGATTTTAACCGCGAATTCGTTGACATACCGGGGAAACTGCTTTCCGCATCTAGATAAAAAGTGACCTATCGCCATCTTTAGGGTACCGACTATCTCTTTGACAAACATTGTATTTGAAGGATTGGCTGATGAAAAATCTCGTGGTGAGACCTTGAAGTCTGAAATCGCCAACCCACATTGTGCAAGCGTGGTGATTAACGCCCATTACTTCTCTGTATGAAAAGACACTTGTATCCTGCAATGGGACCTTAAGAATGCTGATGCTTTATTAAAAAGAAGCTCAAAGTTGTGACGCATAAGGATCTTCGGAAATTACCACTCGATAGACAAAAATGGAAAGAGCTGCACCCACAAGAGCTAGGCTCTTAAAGAAGAAATTAGTATTACCTAAGAAAGAAATAGCAAATATATCATCATATCATTTTGACGCAGATACATCATGAAACTCCATCTATTTATTCAGGATATTATGCATAAGAACACGACGCTCCCAGCCTCTCTATATCTATGAAAATATGCGTTATGTGAATGATAGATAATGCGGCCCGTATTGATGGACCGCGTCCGGCAACAGACAGACGGACGGAGAATTGATAATATAGAAATTTCTTAGACAAGTACATATGTCTGTATCTAGTTGCTGTTTCCTGCAGTTTCACCCACGTCCTTAGAGTTAATACAGCAGGTACAGACGACAGCACATCAAGTTACCACAATCTGTCAAATTTCTGCAATCTATTTTCAACCTTACCTTACAATGGACGTAGGTTAATGTTTGACTGGTAAAATTTGACAGATTCGTTTACGTTGATCTGCCGTCGTCGTCTGTACTATTAGCTAACTATCCGGCTTATGGTTAGCGGGCAACGTGTTTAGTTTTAAGGCAATCATTAAATACATCAAACTTTTTAGTCGGGCGGTACATCTCTATACTGATTAAAAGTCGAGATCCGATACCTACATTTTAAAGGTGAAAACTAAACTGAACTGAATTCGGTGAAATTGCATAAAGAGGTACATTGAAAACTTAAGAAAAACTTAAGAAACTTTTTTACCTGTTACGAAAGATGACATAACCGTTCTTTCAAACACTGACAAACATTATATAGGTATTTTTTTAAGCCTTCGAAATTATTGAACCGATTTGAAAAATTCTTTGACTGTTGAGAAGCTAAACTATCCCCGGGTAACATAGGCTATGTCTTATCCGAGTGTCTGTATTTTCCACGGGAATCGAGTGACACTGCAAAATAACACCTAATTTCAAATACACCCCCGTTAAACCTGTACTATTTTCTAAGAGCTGTTGCCTGAAGGTGTACAGGTACCCAGTGGGATGAAGCGCATGCAGGACATTATCGTAATTAGCGTAATGCTATTATTGGGAGGCTGCGTCGCGCGTAGCTGATCGGTAATGTGTGGCTCCATCGAAGAGCGTGAAGATTGGATGTGGTATGTTGAAAGTTTTGGTGTACGAGTTGGAGAATACAGAAATACAAAAAAGTTTGCAGAAATATAGCTGCGGTTTGAATTAAGTTACGTAAATCGTGTGTTAATGGTAGATTCAAAAGTTCATCCATAACTGCTTGTAAAGGTCTAAATGAAATAAATGATTTGACTTTGACTTTGAGGTACTTTTAAGACCCAAGCTTTTAACACCTACAACCTAAACGTCCGTTTCTCTTAAACAGCTGTTTTCTTTGACAATTAAACGTCATTTATAGTGAACTGTTGTTTTAAGAAAACTGTTTTTTTTTACACTGTTTGTTTTTAAAAAAACAGTTACGTATTAACGTAGCTTAGGTACGTCTTATACAGGAAGATGGTTCAAATGGTAACTTCAGTTTTATCTGAATAAATTAGAATCCGATTCAGCAAAGATTGGACGATAAAATTACCAAAAGCTGAAAGTAATTCCTAGTTATTTGGTTAACACGCATTTCAAAATATGTAAACTTGCAAAATTAATTCAATACACAAATGCCTCCTCCATTGCTTCCCAACTCTACCGGTCTCGGCAACTGGTGCCCGCTCTATAGGAAGCCGCTTTTCTACTGCGCTCGCCGCCGGCTCCGATTCGTTACATACACACAAACATACATACAACTGCGTTTATTTCTACATATATACGGAGGGTATCGCTCACCAGGTTCCAAGAACAACGCTAATATAGATTGTGGGAAGATAAATGTATCAGTATTCTTACTTTAATGTACGTATATGAAGGGTTATTTGCACGTGTGTATGTGTGTTAGTGTGTGTGAGACAATCTGCAGAACCGCTGTTCCCATACCCTTGAGTCCTAACTTCTAACTAATCTAAATACTTCTATACTAATATTATAAAGCTGAAGAGTTTGTTTCCAAGCGCTAATCTCAGGAACTACTGGTGCGATTCGAGAAGTTCTTTCAGTGTTAGATAGCACATTAATTGTGGAAGGCTATAGGCTTTTTATCCGGGTGCGCGCAGTAGTTCCCACAGGACGCGGGTGAAACCGATGGCAGACGCTAGTATTGAATATGAATCCTCGTTTGCTAGCTATTCTTTACAGTAAACGGCTGAACTGATTCAGATAATTTGAAACTTCAAGTTAGGCGTTGCAAACATTAAAAAACAATTGCATATCGTCATAATATACTTACTTTCTCCTGCTACGAAATCGGTTAAGATAATTTCGCGACAAACAATGTTTAGTGACCTCTATTGACCCCCAAGCAATATTCGTGAACTTTGACCTTCATAACTTTTTTGCCGGCACGATATCAATGTCGAATTTTGATATTTTATTTAAACATCGTAATAGGGGGTACCAAGGAGTATCGCATTGCCCGGATATCTAACTGTGTTGAGGAGGTCAGATAGGCAGTCGCTCCATGTAAAACACTGGTACTCAGCTGCATCCAGTTAGACTGGAAAGTGATCCCAATATTTATAATTATAAATAGTTAGGAAAAGATTAGGTAGAGAGCTTAAAGTTTAAGTTTCCTAAAAAAGATCTAAAATGTTTTCTCAGCCATAGATAGACTTTTCCAGGCTACACTCAGAAAGGGCTGCGGGTTGTTCGAAAGAGTTACCGCGGCCCTGGCGCACTATGGGCTCTCGAAGGAACACGGTGGGTTTTAGTCAGTAAAAGTCTGACACTCCCTCACGCTGTCACCCACAGTGGGTGGGGTCATAATGATGATTTCACATCGTTAAAAAAAAGGCTGTACTCAGAAATACATAATATTTCAAAAAAAAAATTTAGGCAAATCATATCCCATTAGTCTGCATTTCAATACCGCAAAATACTTATAGTATTTCATATTAAAAATAACTAACTACGAACACATAAAGGCTAAATTTATTCACAATAAAAACCTATAGTAATTAAAACTGAATACATTTCTTAGATACGTGTATTCATATACAAGTACAGTCGTGCACACATTTGTTACCTTCGACAAATAAAGTGCATGGAATTTTAGAACTTAGGTGGAAGTAAATAAGGTATGAAATTGTTTGTGGGGAGAGTAAGAGTACAGTGTGCATAAATTAAAATTTTTGCTTTTACGCGTAACTGGTTTAGCGACTCCCGCCGTGAGCGGGTTCGATTCTCGCGTGTCGGATCTCTCAATAAATAAAATTAAATAAAAATAATTAGTTTTAAAGGCAGCAGTGCGTGTTATGTTGGCACAACACGACATAGGTACTGGTGCGGTGTTCAATTGCACTTTTTAATTTTTATATCTCATTGGCATGTGAGGTTCACAGAAAATTTGTAACTAATTAACCGTTGAAATTATACGCTTGATGGTAGTTGCGCTGTTTTTGAATGAAACTGCTTCTTTGGCACTCTTAAGAAGTTAAACTTTAGTACATACATCAGACACTGTGTTTGTTTGGTAATTTTTAATACACGAAGAATTTGCATTTTTTCTTTTCCAAACAGACATAAACATACTTTTTTCTATGGTGAAAGGAAAACTTCAAAATATCCATTGTTACGATTATGTTTTATTTACATACTAGCTTCTGCCAGCGACAGTGCGTTTTCCCAACATTTCCCTTCACTGCTCTGCTCCTACTGATTGTAACGTGATGAAAAGTATACTGTAACCTGCTCAGGAGTATGAGTAATAATTGTACCAAGTTTCGTTAAAATCCGTCGAGTAGTTTTTGTTTCTATAACGTTTATACAGACAGACAAAAATTCTACTGATTGCATTTTTGGCATCAGTATCGATCCCTAATCACAGTCCTAATAGTTATTTTGGAAATATATTTAATGTACAGAATTGACCTCTCTACATATTTATTATAAGTATATCTATACTTATCTATACACACACATATCCTTTCATTTTATTTTCCATTCAATTATCATAAGCTGCCGATATTAATGCGGTTAGTTAAAAAAAAAACTATTGCAGTATGTATTCTTGTTTTTTGAAACCTCTAATAGCAATCAATTGCAACTACTTCCTACAAGCAACACTTGTCCTACGTTCTTCATTTTTATATAACACCCATAAAAAGGACAGAGACAGGACTGTCTATTTTGAACTACCTTTACACTGCACCATAATCACGCAAGAGCCGGCCTCGAAACTTTAAAAACCCCATATTTGACCTACAAACATAATAAAAAAATATTTCTTTAATTTGACAGAACATACAAATACTAGTTTACAAATTACTAGAGGTTAGATCAGGATAAATTTAAATGTATAACAGTAAGCAACCGCTCCATCATTTGCGGTTGAATTCGATGTTGCCTTTAAAAAAAATATAAAAGACTTCGTACTGTTACGGTGACAAGTGTTGGTGTTGATTAAGTGTTTTTTTAAATTGAGAAATAATGTTGAAATTTTAAATTGTGTTTTGATCTATTATTATGAAGAAATATACTGTTATTATTGACAGTCGTTTTAGCAAAAAACCGCGATATCAACCTCCTTAGGAAACGCATCTTGCCTTTGACTCAAGTAATGAGCTATAGACAATGAAACATTTTGTTGTATTGTACTCATAATTTTAATACACACATAGAGTACTTTATATCATAATATGTTCCGAATATTACTCTAGGTTTTAATAAAAGTTTTGCGACACTTACATATGGGAACTCATTTTTATTCCATCGTAAATATATCCACTGACCTTCCAATGTCAAGTATTAGGTTACCATCACATGACCTTAACAGTTTAGTCAACAACATAACCCATTATCACAATTTTTGGGGTACCTACAGAAACAAAATATATAAAATTTTATGGTCACAAACCTCCACACTAAACCTGAAATATCACCACTGGAAACATTTTCACGAAAAAAATGAAAAAACCACAATATCGGGGTCGCCTAAAATACAGCAACCATTTCGCCATTTAAGTACATAACATTAAATGTAAAGGGAAACATAAAACTGAGGGTAGTGGCAAATGGCACATATTACGAGTTAATAGGTAACTGCCAGAAAAAATTACCTAAATCACTTTTTGTTACAAATGTAGCTCGCGTGCCAAGCGCGCATAAGGCGCTAACACACGCTATACCAATGTTTTACAGAGTTTGCTATAAAAAACGACAGGCGGCCCCAATTGATATTTTGTAAGGGTTACTACTGTTTTTATGCTGTGTATATAAATATCGTTCTGACAGGGATTAATTTTTACACAAATATTTTACACGGACCCCTGACAAATTATTGTTAAGTTCGACGCTTGGTGTGTCGGATTTTATGGGCAGTGTTGCGGTATTAGTGTTGTTTTTTAAAGGGTTCTTGGTGATATAAATATGGGTTTATTGTCTTTGGAATAATATTTTTAGTTTGTGTTCCTAGAGGTAGGTTTCTAATTAGAAGACGAGTTTTCTATAGCCTTTTAAATGTATGCTTGATAATTCAATAGACAAGCCCTTTTATACTTGCGACTTTGGGTAACTATACAAAAAACATTACCCTTCTGTCTGTGGGCAGTCGGGTAAAAATAGTCCCAATTAGACTTATGTAAGTGACAGTACCTACAGCAAGTTGCTTCAACAAATAAATCAATCTGTTTACCACCCGACTGTACATTTGTAAGTCGCCAAAAATGCGACATTAAAACTTATTTCTTGCTTCAAAATCTACCGTTTAAAATGGCGTACAAACTTTCCATTCTGACAGAAATTAATTATCAAAAAGATCTTGCGACAAATTATCATAAAGTTGGGCCCGAAGATCAGATTCAGTAAATGGCAAAATGTAATTTATAGTTTATTTTAAAAGAGAAGAAATGAGAAAATACGTATTTTGTATTTATAACACGTTTATACGTAATGGAGATATAAGTATAACCACTAGAATTACTGAGCCATTTCTGATCTTTGTCTCAAAGTATTATCTCCGAGTGTCCAACAATTTCTAATTTTTGAGCACAAAATCACACTTAGTTTTTAAAAGTACAGCTGAAGAAAAATCTAGTAATACTGAATGAATTGCAAACTAATTAATTCTTGCATTCATGAGCAGACACGTTTATATAAACAAAATATGTTTACTGAAAAAAATATTCTTGTTTACGGTTAAGCACTAGAGCTACTTATACTCCAATAATTATTTTCATAAGTTTGTATGTTACGCATCAGTATTCAACATGATATTTCCTTCAGATCAAAAAATAAACCTAATAATTAACTCATAAAAATTCAAACAAACAACTCACAGTATGAAATATTCAATATCTAGAACCAAAAATAAGATTTATCTAAATTGAAATTAATTGAAACATCCGCCACACCAACCGAGACGTCTTGAAACCATAAATCAATAATAATATCAATAAAAACGGCCATAACTTGACCACTTACCCCCACTACCCCACCATTCACAACTGTCTCGCCCAATCACAGTCCAGACACGATCACTTTATCACGCAATCGAAAATCGAATCGATGGCCATTCCGCCATTGTTCGGCTGAGTTTCTCCATTCTTGCCCAGTCTTCTCCACTTCTCCACAGTTTATTGCCCCGTGGCCCATAGCCTCGCGTAATGGCCCTTAATGAGCGTTTAAGACGTTGCCCAAGAGCCCGCTTGTTTTATGGCCGCAATTAAAGCTATGTTATCTGTTCATCTCGTAGATCTAGTGCGAATGTTTGTGTAAATTGATTTTTATATTGTTTCCGCGTTTTTTGCTTTTGTTTTTATGTTATCTTTAACACGTGAAAGCTTGAGTAAAACAGATATGGTGGAATAAGTTGCTGGTTAACTAATGCATAAAATCAATCTATCCGAATGAATGTTGTACCCGTATGTTTCTCAGAATACTTCAAGAAATAATTACGAATTTAACAGTTTAACTGTCTTAAATTATTTATTTCTGTTAGATCTGGGGACACGGTAGTGTCCCCGCCAAGATTTAATGGATTTTACAAATCATTTTAACATGTCAGTATTTTGACAAAAAATTACAGAGCTTGGATCTCGGCTGTCAGTGCCAGAACCCTCGAACATTTTACACTTGTGATAGCCAGTAACATCATAATTTCATTATGTGTACTAAATTGCACTTTTTTAGTTTGTTTGTCTATTTTTCAAGCTCATACAAAGAAAATATTCAACCCATCTTGAAACAAAGAATTCTTCGTAATATAACACACGGAGCAGCTGCGCCATATAACTTATTTACTTCCTCAGCCGTATCAGATACATTGATAGGTATCAACCACTCCAGTAATTCCAATGAATGGATATATTCACACACGTGTTACCCGGCCGGTTAGAACCTTGTAACCTTGAGGACGGAGTTAAAGCCTTTTTCCTGTGGAAATTTCCTGAGAGTCAGGAATCTAATTCTGTAGCTATTTGATGGTGGAAATTTCTTGCAATGCGACTAATAGCAGATTAGTTTGGCGTTTAGTTATGGTTACGAGCTTTGGGTATTGAATATTAGCTGTCTTTGCGGTTTCATCCGCCTCTTGTGGGAACTTCGTAAAATATCGTTTTCAGGCCGGGACTCCACCAAAGCAGAGATGTGTGCGGTGTGCTGTGTGCTGTGCGAGAAGAGATGTTTTTCAGCTCGCGGGACTCCACCAAAGCGGAGATGTGTGCGGTGTGCTGTGTGCTGTGCGAGAAGAGATGTTTTTCAGCTCGGGTGCGGGGCGTTGAGTGCCGGCCGGCGCGCGCGCGGGGTTCTGCGGGTTGCTAGCGGGCGAGAGGGGGGAGGGTGACATCGCTCACTGCACGCCGCTCACATCTCTCGTCTCCACTGCGCGTCGTCCGCGCACAGCTCACATCTCCGCTTCCATCGCGACATACAAATATTACACATCTCCGCACAGCGATCTCCACTGAAGCTGAGCGGAGAGGAGACGTGTCAATAACTCAATTCTATTGGTTGTTTAAAAAACATCTCCTCTCCGCTCGTCTCGTCTCCGCTTTGGTGGAGTCTCGGCCTCATTATATTTATACTAGCTTCCGCCAGCGACTTTACCCCTTGCTCATTTGAATTACTGCGTGCACCCGGATAAAAATATGAAGCTTATAGCCTTCTTCGATAAATGGGCTATCTAACAATATTTTTTTTTAATTGGACCAGTAGTTCCTGAAATAGCGCGTTCAAGCAAACAAACAAACTCTTCAGCTACCTAATATAATAATAGATTAGCCTTTGACAAAATACCATCATATTTTTTTTTCTTATTTTAGAAGCGTGGCATAATAGAAGTTAACCTTTTAAGGTGAATGCGACGACTAGAAGCGGGAAATTCAAATATAAAATATTTTTTTCATGTTTTACCTAAGTTAATATTCAATATGAGGCGTGATCTTATGATTGGCGGTTATAATATCCCATAAAGTAATTTCTGATGTCCTTGTTTAACTCCGAAACTTA
>NWSH02000162.1:5664076-5681329 GCA_002382865.2 Heliothis virescens | reverse complement strand
TAGTATGTGCTTATTAATTAATAGATATTTATTGGTATAATGATTTGCCCATTGTAGCAGAAACTGTGTTCTTTCATCGATTAATATACTTTTATAAAAATGTGTGTAATTAATTTGGGGGCACGGCAGTGCCCCCGCCAAGTCGAGCGCAAAACAACACTGCCGTACATTCTTTACTGGAACCATTTCGCCGCATTTTCAGGCCCTATTTGAGAACCTAGCTGAGTCTTAGGTTCTTACTGTGATTTCTTTACTATAAATGTTGATGTTATATGACTGGCCGTTGACTTGTACTATTTACGTAGGTATAGAGATTGTTCAACGACCAGTCATATCACATTAACTTTTATAGTAAGAAATCACAGTAAGGAACTAAGACTCAGCACGAATTTGTCTAGATTTCATTACTTTTTAGAGATAAGCAAGCAGCTCCATAGAGACTTGGCTAGTTTTTTACAATATGTTTTTGTGGGATTAATTTATACAATATCTACTGTCACAAAATTATCTATATAAGGTCGGTAGGGCAAGACCAAACGGTTTTTCAATGAGATGAGCATGTGTTGTGTTTGAAGACGTGTAGAACCGTACATATAAGCGTATTCTAAAATGTTTTTTGTCACGAGTAAAGAACAAAGAATATATTTTTGTATCATATTAATACCTTCCTATTAAATTATTCGTAAGCAGAAAAAAAAATAAGTTAAATGTTGTCATTACGAAAAAATATGTCTAGGGGAAAGACAAAAAGGTGATGGGGAAAGACCGAAATAGTTTCTAAAATCGTTCAAATGAATATCTGACGCTGTTGATGCTCACTAGTCTTTATTTTGAAGTGCCTAGAATACTCGGAACTACCAGTAGTGTCAAAATGCCTTGGCATAACAAAGATAAAACGAATTATTTGTTTGTATATTTCAATCTTACCCACGGGGAAAGATTGAAGAAGAGGTTCCAAACTTTTCACTACAGCTTAAAAATGAATTTAAAAAAATACTGTCAATCAAATAAATCCTTTTATTAATAATAATAATTAAAATCCACACAATTTGAAATGAAACTATGAGTTTTGAAATCGGGGTCAGATCGAAATTTTTATATGTTCTTCTTACCCCGTCAAATTTTTATGGGTGAAGATGAATGGAAAGTTGTAATAACTCCTAAAATACGTTATAAAAACATATTTAGGTGTAATAACACGACTAAAAATTCAAAATAATGAGCAGGTATTCCAATAAAACACTCGTACCTACCTCATAAGTGAAGTTATGGAACTCGGGGGAAGATAAAAAAACTCGATTTAACTTCGTAAAAGTCACGACTCGGGTATTTAAGTTTTTAACACGACCAATCACTCGAAATGGCAAACGCTGAATGAGAAAGTTTGGCGTAACAAAATGGCGATTCTAATAATGTTGCTATCACTGCAAAATCTGCACTAAATCTGGAGTTATGGATGACATTTTGTGTTACCCCGTTTTTCATCTTGCCCCCACTGACCTTACTTTTATACTAATATCATAAAGCTGACGAGTTTGTTTGTTTGTTAGTTTGAACGCGCTAATCTCAGGAACTACAGGTCCGATTTGAATTAAGGCTCAATAATCGAGGAAGGTTTAGGCTACTTTTTCTCCGGGTGCGCGCAGTAGTTCCCACGGAAACGCGGGTGAAACCTCTGGCGGAAGCTAGTTTTTATATAAAAAAGTGTTGAAGAACATATCCTTTCGTTGTTCTTTCTAAGAGAATTTGATATAATAATATGGTATAAAAAGAAAATTCACTCTTTGGTTTAAACACACCCCTATATTATTCATGCTAATATGAAAAGCCAACTAAATTATTAAACCTCAAACAATTCAAATTCATACAAGCTACCTCAAATTCTATACACAATCACTCTCGCTTCCCAAAGGTAAAAAACCTTATTAAAAACTAATTTATCGACGATGACATCACTAAAATATCAAAATAATCGCTATTGGCGCAAACATGATTTTGACATGGAACTTCTAAAACCGACTTTGGAATAAAGTGACTTAGATAAGACGGGCCCAGATATGTTAAGTAATCCGCCGTGGGACGCTTTGATTTGAGCGTTTTTGATAAGGTTCCGTATACAGTTTTGTGCAGACAACAGGTCAGCCTATACGAATCTGTCAAATTTGACCAATCGAATATTCGCCTTCCGCCATTGTGATAAGGTTGAAAATCTAATGCAGAAATTTGACAGATTGTAGTAACTTGAAAGTGCTGTCGTCTGTACTTACTTACTTCTTTTTTAGAGTTCTGTACCCGAAAGGTGAAACGGGGCCCTATTATTAAGATTGCTGTCCGTCTATCACGAGGCAGTAGGTACAGACGACAACAGGTCAACGTATACGAATCTGACAAATTTTACCATCGAAACTTAACAGAAATTTGTCATATTGTGGTAATTTGAAAGTGCTTGAAAACTTGAAAGTGCTGTCGTCTCTACGTATATCGTGACCATGATAGCTAGAGAGCTGAACTATTTACAGATGATGTATTTCTGTCGCTTTAACAACAAATATTAAAAACTATCATAAACTAAGTAATATCATAACCCTTGGTCGGTTTTAAAAATGATGTTGCATTTTTAATTTTATGAAAACATTAATAATTTGAATACCGTTTTTTATTCCACTCCAAGGAACCCTAAAAAACCAACGTTACCAAGATAAGTTCACTCGTTCACTCGGTCATTTGCATTCAAGAACGATTTATAATTGATTTACATTATCTGAACGGAATACATTAAAATGTAACTTACACTCGGTCTCCGATCATGTTTTCGAGAATGCAACAGCGATTGCAAATACAAATTGTATAAAACTCATCGCTTATTGAAGTATGAAAAATATCGCGTGTTTTTATGTGTAGGTAAGGCGCATTCGACCACTAGAAGCGGGAAATTCAAATATAAAATGGTTTTTTCATGTTTTACCTAAGTTAACATTCAACTTCTTACAATTCACATGTAACTGTCGCAATGATATTTCGCAATAAAAACGTTTTTTACAGTTACATTTAAATTGTAAGAAGTTTCGGAGTTAAACAAGGACATCAGAAATTACTTTGTGGGATATTATAACCGCCAATCATAAGATCACGCCTCATATTGAATGTTAACTTAGGTAAAACATGAAAAAACCATTTTATATTTGAATTTCCCGCTTCTAGTGGTCGCATTCACCTTAATAGGCCTGGGGCGAATCTCCATAGTGTCCTGTTACATGATTTGCATAGGTATTTCATCCTACTAATATAACAAATGCGAAAGTTTGTGAGGATATATGTTTGTTACTCTTTCACGCGAAAACTACTGAACGGATTTTGATTTTGAACGGCAGTAATATAGCTTATGTATCAGAAAATATATGAGCTTATCTTTATCCGAGTACTGGAATTAGTTCCTTCAGAAAACGGGTGAATCCGTTGCCGAAAGTTAGTTATTTATAACCGAAATTCAAATTATTATTATATTTTCATCGAACTACAATATACAAAGTTGCCGTGACTGCTAATCTTTACAGTTGTCATAGAATCTGTAGTTCAAACAACTCAGTAACAAACTACTTAAAAAAAATAACATGGCCTTTTTCAAACTTTGAGTAACAAAATAAGCAATGCCTATAAAAAAACAGGAGCTATTATGATAAGAAGCCACACAAACGGGTCACAAGTATTAAAACCTTTTTCTCCGAATCAATAACGCTCAAGTAAGGTAGCCGAAAAAAATAAAACAAATGATGTTGCCACGCTAATAAAAAACTGAACTCATCATTTGCGTAGCCTTTTCCCAACTATGTTCGGATCGGCTTCCAGTGTAACCGGATGCAGCTGGGAACCAGTGTTTTACANAAGAATGGTTACCAGTAGCTAGCTATTTATGGCTTAGTTACATAAGTTCTATTGTTATTTGTTTCATAGTTTCATTTAGCTTATGGCTAAGTCAGAGTAGCGCGGATCGATCGATCATAAAGTTAAGCAACGCTTGGCGCGTTCGGTCCGTAGATGGGTGGTCATCTTGTTATAACGAATTCTTCCGTGATTCGGAAGGCACGATACACTGGTGGCTTCTGACTACCCGTACCGACTACCAAAGATGTTCAAATGACAGCCGGAACCTACCAATTTATCGAGCCTTCTGAAACACGGAAGAACTGGTTATGACTAGATGGTCACCCATCCACGATCCGACTGCAGCAAGCGTTGCTTAAAGTAATGGTCGATCGATCCGCGCGGCTTTGACATAGCTACGAGCTCTTCTATTAAAGACTAATGTACCTACCTTCAATAATATCAATTTAAAATTCCGCGACCCACAAATCAAAATCACTTCGAAATATAAAATTTATCGACATGAAAACGTAAATAATGTTTTGCATGGAATATTTTGAGTATCGAATAACAGGGGATCGTGCAAAAATATGCAAATACTAAACAAACGATGTTGGCGACACTTTATTCGCTGTCATCTTGGCCATCCATTTTGTTCTGTGTTGCCAGGATTCAATTATAAATTCTGCTTTAAAGGAACTTGGTGTTACCGCCGCAAAGACATTTATTTTTGCAAATTATTTTCTTCTGGTTTGGTTTTATGTAATTGAAATAACTGTAATCTAACGATAACAGCTGATTAAGTTATTAGAGAATAAGCACCCATATTATGAAATTTCTCTCTTACAAAGTCATTTTAAAATTACTCACTAACTGTTACTCACTAATTGTTATCGGGGCAAAGGAGAGCAAATGGAACATCAAATTTTTATCACTATTAACATCTTCCGTCTTACGGGAGTTTATAAGTCCCCGAAAACGCGGAAAAAACTTTACCATAGCAACACTCATTCAAGCCAGCACTTTATTCATCGAATCGAAATTTAAATTCGTTTTGTTGCATTCGAAATTTAAAATTGATGACACCCTGTTCTGTAATCAAATACGTTGTAATATTTATTACTTTTACATGCGCTTGACAAAAGGCGGCAATTCAGGTCAGGATTAGGATGGGTGGTCAATTTTGTATTTACTTAAATGTTTTTGTAAACTTGAGATCAGAGAGTTATGTGTAATAAATTGAATGATTTTCAAAATCCAATTGGGCGAAGAATTTTGGTTTTCAGAAACGAATATAATTACTTTACTGATAAATAGAACGAAGAACATTCGGGTACTAGCTGTTTTCCCGCGGTTTCACTCGCGTCCCATGGGAACTACCTGCCCGTACCCGGACAAAATATAGCCCATGTTATTCGGTATTCGGTATGATAGTCTAGCTTTGCAACAGTGAAAGAATTTTTCAAATCAGTTCAGTAGATAATTTCGGAGCCTTTAGGGTACAAACAAAAAAAATATTCCTATTTACTATATTAGTATAAATTTACGGCCGTTCTCAAAAACCTATCTATCTCTGAATTGACTGACTAGAGATTGAATTATGACATTAGCCCCATACAAGTAATGTCAAATCCCTATCTCTAGTAAGCAAATCCAGAGATAGACGGAATATTGAATTCCGCAGTTAGCTGCGGCTGAAAGCGAGAAATTTTCAAGTACTTAGTAATATTTTACAGTATAACCAGAAGCCTAAAATAATGCAGATAACGAGAATCAAATAAACGATATAATAATTTAAAACCGCATATTGAACGTATTGATATTAATTAAAAGTTAAATCGGTTCTGCGCCGCAATTGTTTACTTTCATTACAATGAGTATTACGATATGTATTCATTACGTCATTTACCTGTGTCATTATAATTTCAATATTGTAATTAAAACACTGAAAAACAATTGCTAGTGTAAATATACAAAAGTCAAAGAGAAGTTCAATATTTTTGGACCTACTTTTGAAAGTAACATACCCTGAAATCTATGTTCTTCTGGAGGTTTAAATCAATATTCATACAAATCGCCATCAAAATCGGTTCAGCAGTTGTATAGTAAAAGTGTTACAGAAAGTTCGCTCTTTTTTTTTCCTGGCCTATACTGTCCCACTGCTGGGCAAAAGCCTCCCCATTTCGTTTCCACACCTCTCGGTCTTTCGCGTATTTAAGTATAAGCTCGCTCTTAGTAAAGTAAAAACATAAAAGTTTTGGATCGAGAGATGTGGAGACGAAATGAGGAGGCCTTTGCCCAGCAGTGGAAAGGTTACAGGTTAGGAAAAGAAGGTAGTCACTTTCTAGCTATCTCTACAAGCTCCATGGGTGGTAAAACGTCGGAAGAGCTACCAATTCTACGAAGCTTTAAGAACACTAACTATTAATTTAAAACAGAAACGTTTACTCGCAATTGAACTCCTTTCTCTAAACGAAATTAAATAAAAAGTCTACCGTTTAAACAAATTCGAGATAATAATCTCTAAACAGCTTTGTAATACAAAATAATAACAACACTAATATTTAAATTGTTTTAAAAAGTGAAACTAAAACATTACCAGCAATTATTAAACATTGTTGCCAGCACAAAAAATGTACGCACTCATAATGGAGAAAACAAATTTATTAAAGTTGTTGCATCCATTTTTTAATAAAGCATATTTCGCAACACCACTTGTTACAACGGAAAGAACAATTTTGACATGAGAGTACTTAATGTCATGTAGACTTTTTTAATCGACACTTAATTTTAAATCCATAAGCATTTTGAACCTTAAAATGACAAGAGTTAAGGAACAGAATGATCGAGCTAAACAATTTGCCCGCATAGGTTTCGTGCCGATAATAAAATGTTAGACAAATGAAATAGAAAGTTCTACATCATGCAATGATTACTCATTCAAAAGATGATTCCATTGTAACATCGATTTACATCATACTCTTTGTAGTAACATTTTATCAAAGCTATGGCCTAGGCATTATAATTATTTTCCTTTGCCTGCAAAAGTTATTTCTTGAACGTCAATCAAGAATTGACAGCTGTCGAATGCGCGGGAAATTAAAATGTCGTGAAGCCGCAAATTCTTTGATTGTTTAGAATTAAATAAGTTTGATAGACAGACTTTGTTGCTTAGAATAAAAGCTGAAGACACGTGTCATATTTTGGCGAAAGCTTATATATTACCTAAGACCTGAAATTGATCCTGGGAACCGAAGCGATTTTGTTTCTGTAATTTAATTGATAGGCTGATAGAGAGGATAGAATTCCATTTTTGAATGTTTGAATCTCTGAAATCGTGACTGTCTTTTTTTTGCGCAAAGGTTGCTTACGGCCATTCTCAATATTCTATCTATCTCTGGATTTGCTTACTAGAGATAGAATTATGTTATTAGCCCCATACAAAAAATGTCTAAAACCTATCTTTAGTAAGTAAATCCAGAGGTAGATAATTGAATTCGGCAGTTAGTTGCTTACATAAAAAAAACTTTTTCTGTGTCAGCGTAAAATCATTAGTTCTAATGTGACAGTTTTCGTTCTTTTTCCAACTTAGAACGTCTGAAAGTCTAGTTTTATACCTTATTTATCCTTATTTAGCGTTTTCAAATCACCGTGGAGGTAATTGTTGTAATTTTCTTAATTAAGTAAAAAGGCGCTCATTATTTAAACATGGAATTAAGAGACAAGTCCGAACCCTGTTTTATGTGCTTGTACTGGAAGGTAACCTGTTCTTAGGTGACATAAAAACTCTATGGTGCCTTCATCGGCTTATAGTTTTTAATCTTTTTGGTTATTAAACTATAGATGGCAATTTTATTTATTAAAAGCGTTGAGAAATAAATAAGAGTGTAATTAAAATGCCTCTGGTGTCTTCTTAATCTATTTTATAGAGTAGTTTTGTTTGCTCAGTAGGTCGTTTGGCTGCTTTGCGGCAAGTCTCAAGTTCAATTCTCACACAGGACAAATAAATTAATATGTTTATGTTTTAATAGCTTCGTCCCGCACATAAAACGTATGCATTTAAACTATTTTAGTTTTCGTAATCAGCCTCCCAGTTTCAAATACGCAGCTCATTATTGTCATGACACTTATTGCAACACTAGCTTCCGCCAGCGGTTTCACCCGCATCCTGTGGGAACTACTCCGTGCACCCGGATAAAAAGTAACTAACATCCTTCCTCGATAAATGGGCTATCTGACACTAAAATATTTTTTGCAACTATCAACAAGCTTCAAAAGACCTTTTATATGCCCACTACTTTGAAATAAAAAAAAAGGTTCAGTGATTTCTGAGAATTGCACATCCAAACAAAAAAACTTCAACTTTATAACATTAGCACAAATATTAGTCCCACAGTAATTCCCATACACTTCAAAATCTCTAAAAGACCTTATCTCCCGATCTCCGGTCCATCACAGACCGGGTCCACCGGCAGACCGGTCCATTGAGCCACCTAATTGGCAAGTGCACGACATTCCTTACACCTTCGCGACACTTGCATCGAATCTTGCATGTCATGCTGCAGTTTTGTGTTTAACTACCCTAAATAGGGTTGGGTGGAGTATTGGAGATTTATGATTATTCCTACACTGATTGGTTTTAATGTTTGTTTGTTTTTGGATATCTTTTTTTTGATTTGGATTTGTTTTGAGAAAGATAAATATGTACAGACGACAGCACATCAAGTTACCACAATCTGTCAAATTTCTGCAATCGATTTTCAACCTGATCACAATGGAGGTAGGTTAATGTTTGACTGGTAAAATTTGACAGATTCGTTTACGTTGACCTGCTGTCGTCTGTACATTGATGACTAACGGCCGTTCCCAATAACCTATCTATCTCTGGATCTCCTTACTAGAGATAGAATTTTGACATTAGGCCCATACAAGTAATGTTAAATTCCTACGTTTAGTAAGCAATTCCAGAGATAGAATATTGAATTCCGCAGTATTTCAATTAATTGAGACATCACTCCAACACTATGAATTTGGCGCATTTGGGGGTCTGTCTTGGACTGTCCTTTGTAAATGACGTGAAAAAGTGCTAATCTAATTAGCCTACTTTCAATAAATGATTTCGACTTTGACTTTAACTCGGTCTCAAAAAAAATAACCCGAAACCAAAATTTACAGAATTCTGAAATTCTAATGCGTACGTTGCTTAGAATATGCAAATTGGTTTACAGGAGAGGATTGTTCAGATTTCAGGGTTATTTGAAACATCTGCCAAATATAAGAATAGGATTGCCCTAAGTGAGGAACTCACATGACAGGCGAGCCTTGCAACAATATTGGCCTTCACTCATACAAGCTAATAAAATCAAATTAAACATTAACGTAAAAAAAACGCCATTTATTCCCCAAAATATCCCACAAAAGAACCATTTAAAGATAAATCCTTTCCGAATGGAATCTCCAACGACTTAAACTGAACTTAAAACTTAAGCCGTCTTAAAATTGAAAATGCAAACTAGTTTGCCGACTTTCAGCTCCTGAACGTTATATCCTTTGTTTCTTTAAAACCTGGTGCCTAGGAGACACTTGTAATTTTTGTACTAAGTTCAAAAACTTTCAATGTATTCGTACTGGAAATTGAAACATGTTTTATGCGTGTAACGGCCATTAAATTGGCAAATGGGGGATATATTTAGTAATTCCTATTTCCTATAAG
Source organism: Heliothis virescens (assembly GCA_002382865.2). Taxonomy (NCBI): domain Eukaryota; kingdom Metazoa; phylum Arthropoda; class Insecta; order Lepidoptera; family Noctuidae; genus Heliothis; species Heliothis virescens. Next base: position 5,671,755 of record NWSH02000162.1, on the reverse strand, counting down.
TACCTAGATTATGTTAATTTAGCATTGAAAATAACATGTTACATGTATATTACCTTTTAAGGGCCAGTTTCACAGGTTCCCGATAAAATGTCTAGATAACTATCTGACAAGTACTGCCGTAGAAAAATAGTCAAATTTGAAAACATTTATATGGCATCATGTGTCAAAACTGGCACTACGTATTACAATTTGAGAGAAGACCCACCAGCAATAGTAGATAACACAAAATACCTGAAAACATTACACTGCACTTAAGACATTTTACCTTCACACACCTTCTAAACGGCATTAACTTCGTCTACACGAAAAAAAAGCATTAAAAGCCTCGAAAAAGTAAAAAACCCTGGCTGGAAGAACGCGTTCTCAGTGCGTCGGGTTCACATAAAAAAAGTAAAAAAAAAAACGTTCGAGAGGTGTGATTTGTGTACATTTTCGCGCCGTCGATAAAGTGTAGGCGATTAATGATTCAACGTTCGCGATATCGATTATGTTTTAAAATGCAAAATTAATCGAGAATGTACAGATTATTACAAGCAAAGTGCTTGTGATGTGCTGGCCTAATAATGTTGTTATACAACTGGCACCAGAGACAAATAAAACAAGAATGAAATAAGACAAAATGGGTAACTTAATGTGTTTTCATAATATATTTATTTACGTTAATGTTAAACTTGGCTATCGTAAATGAGTGTTTCAATAAATAAATACACAACAAACGATAAAATTCATGAGTTTCGATACTTAATTCTTAAGACGCGTACTTTTTGTAAGTTCTGCTATAAAACGATTCCTCACCACAGTCTAAAGTAGTCGGGTTCGTGATCATTAAGTGACTGTTTTTTCTCTTTTGCCATAATGTAGCGTAGTGCTTTACAAGGTTTCTTACACTCCCAGAGAATTAATATTCGATGTAAAACAAGCAATATCGAATGCACTCTTCACTGTTGAGATAATCTTTAACAAACCAATAACTTTGAGAGAGGGACAACGCAAAACGTCCCACTCCCACTCACGCCGTGTGATATTGCAAAAATATAAATTACACTGTTTAGGGACAGCTTAATGGAGACCCAAGTTAATACGACGTTTTGCTCCAAGTACGGGAGAACTGAAGACGGTCTGAGACATTTTATTTGCAAGAATCAATCACGAATGCCTTGTGACCCAAAAAACAAAGAGCAAAAACGTCAGTAATTAATACGATACATAAAACATCCATATCGATCAAACCCATCGATGTGTAAAATCGACAACGACAAGATATCAAAACAAAAAATCTGGGAATCCTCGCATCGCGAGCTGGCAACACTGAGATGAACGGTAAAACTGGTGTTATGTCTCGGGGCGTCGTATTTAATAATTTGAAGTGTTATTTATGCAGTTTGTAAATCATGTTAATTGTAATTTTGTTACACGCCCCGCCCGAGAAAGGAAATGCAATAAAGTTTTGTGCTTATAAAACATTCGTTCAATTCGTTCATGTGTCGGTCATTAATCTTACGTTATCTGTGGCAGATTCGGCCATAGGTCAAGCACCGCCTTTTGAACATCGAACTGATTATTAATAGATTGGATCAAAAATAAAATATTCGACACACTCGGAACATCTTTGTTATAGTTTATGGAGCATCGTAAGGTTCTCTTTATGAGTCTTAGCACGTAATTATTTATGAATCTTCTCTTTAGAACATTATGTAACATTGTAGCTACATTATTGTCTTGTGAGCACACATTTACACATTATATTCATAATTCATGAAACCAACTCAATCTGATACCACGGAAGACAGAAAGTTACTGTCCTCCATAACTGATTCTTTCTCAAGGAAGCAAAGGTTACAATGTCCAAAAATGCTTAAAATATTAAAGGACCATAAAGTGCATACACGCAAAATCAACCAAAAATAATAACGGCCATTAGTAGCCATCTTCTTTATAACAAATGTAACTTCGCCACCATTTAAAATAAGAAATGATTGTCGAGATTTTAACAGATGTAAGTTGCCGTCGTTTTAATGCAAAGAATACATTTAAATTGCAGAATACTACCCAGATTTAGGCGGGATGGGATCCTGTAATCTGTTAATCGCACACACGGCCCTCCATAACACAGTAACGGCTATTTTATGCATGAATGTATAATTTAATTATGGTTTCCAACGATGTGAGTCGTGAAATTTTGATTGGACGACATTTGTTACGACTTCAGAATTTTTATTTGCGTTCGTTTGCGGATCTCGAGCGCTCGGGAGTTCTGTTTTTGAATCGTTCGTGTCGAGTTATTGCGTTTGAATGTCGAATGCTCGGCGATGATACGATTCTTCGCGTTTATGGCACAAACATTGTTTCTTTTAAATTTTAAATATGGAAAACGAGTAGGATAAACATAAAGATAAAGGGTAGGTACACATCAATGTTAAAGATGTTGTTTGCTTACTTTTTATTGACTTTATGAATACTTAATATCTTCACATATCTATTCTGGATTTGATTATTTTTTCAACTCATCATTTTTTTTTCTCTATAAATCCCTTTTAACAATCCCCTTTGTTGTTACCTTTCACGTCTAATTCACAGTGACCAGAGTGACCTTCATTCTAATAAGTAGGTATTACCTACAAAGTTACAACCCTATAACTTAACTACAACTTAAATCCTGTTGTCCCATTTAACCCAGTAGCATAACACCTCAGAACTGCAATAACAGCACATATTGAAACAAAGGAGTACTTAGTCATTGATAGCAATCACAATTATGGCTGCGTTCAAGAATGCGAGTCCGTTACTAATCCTCTATGGCCGAGTGCGAATCAAAATGGCGGCAACATCTCATTTGAACCAATTAGTAGAACTACGTTGGATTGTTGATAAAGTTCACCTTTGTGTAGATATCAGAAATGTCGGTAAATACAATATTAATGGCATGTTCTAATTTTCTAAAGGAAAAATGTATTTCATACATACTTATTGAAAACTTGGTTGTTTACTTGATTGATGATTATTCAATTAAACTTCTTTTTGTTTAAATACCAGTTCTCAGTGATTCGACCCGCTTACCAAGGGAGCTTCTTACTGCACTCGGATAAAAATTAGCCTACGTTCGTTCTCAGGCTATGTACCTATGTACCGAATTACATTTAAATTGGTTCAGTACTTTTGGCGTTAAACCGAAGAGACGAGAGTTAATCTCACGTTTATAATTTTAGTAAAGATTATTGTACAGACGACAGCAGGTCAACGTATACGAATCTGTCAAATTTTACCAATCAAACATTAACCTACCCATTGCGATAAGGTTGAAAATCTATTGCAGATTTTTGACAGATTGCGGTAACTTGATGTGCTGTTGTCTGTACCTAATCCTTGCTATATTATAACAACAAGGTATTATCACAAAAGACAACAAAAACTTAAAGATTTAATCCAAATAATAAAACACAAAAACAGCCACAATTGCACAAATTATCGCACATACCAACACAGCATAAAAGAAAACGCTTCAAATCCTCGCCATAGTGGGTGATATAAGTGTTTATTTATTCAACAATACGAGCCCAATTCGCAAAACAAACAAGGGCCTCTTAAAAAGAAAAATTGCTAAAATTACAAGCATTTTGTTGGCGATGCTTATCCACGTGCTATAAATTTGTCCACCCACGTACACTTATGAAATGGCGGCAAGATAGCGACAGCGCCATTTGTAAAAAAATGTTTGCGTATTAAAACCGAATATTTGGTTGTGACACTATAGATTTCTTACGTCTTTTAGGACGATTTGAAAAATAGTAAAAAGTATATCCCTACTAATATTATAAATGCTATCTGTCTGTTACGTTTTCACATCTAAACCGGTGAGCCGATTTTTAATGACATTTGGTACAGCGATAGAATAGGCCTATGTTGTTCCTCAGGGTCTATTGGCTATTGGCCTATGTCATAGGCTATACTTTTTATCCGGGTACGGGAAATAGTTCCCTCGGGAAGCGGGTGAAGCCGCTGGCAGAAGCTAGTTATTTATATATCTATTATTACAGAAATTTCATAGATTAAAGTCTGAAATCACCAACCTGCAAGTATAGAGCAAGCGTGGTGATTAATGCTCAATCTTTTTTTGTGTGAGAGGAGGTCTGTGTCCAGCTACGGGACGATAAAAAGGTTGTTGATGATGAAGAAGACAGAAATTTCGGAATAATTGAGTACAGACACTTACAATGTTTGTGGTTTAGATGACAAAGACTAACTTACTAAAGATAGAATTTAGACATTAGACATACATACAAGTAATGTCAAATTCCTACCTCTAGTAAGCAAATCCAGAGATAGATTGGTTATTGAGAACGGCCGTAATATGGCCCTCATGAAAAACCGGGGATATCCTAGTCCAGCAGTGGTTCATGTGTGATAATGGTGATAATTCGTGAAGTAGTTCTTTCTAACCACGGAAAACAATAAAATGACAAAACAACGGTCATTGCCGCTAAAAAATATTCATTCCCCAACAAACCTTAATTCAATTAACACGATTAGCATAAAGATCGAGATAATTGACATTATATACCATTCATACTTACCCCGCCAGGGACAGTGAACAAACTTTACTTTTGTAACAAAAAATAGTCTAACGCAATCAACTTTGCTGGCGAACCCTAAAAATTCATGAACTGTACGTTTTTAATTAATTTTTTACACAATGTTATAATTTTAATAAAAATATCTACGTGCTTTTAGGAAGAGGATATATTTTTTTGTTATCTACATATACTAATATTATAAAGCTGAAGATTTTGTTTGTTTGAACGCGCTAATCTCAGGAACTACTGGTCCGATTTGAAAAAATATTTCAGTGTTAGATAGCCCATTTATCGAGGAAGGCTGTAGGCTACTTTTTATCCGGGAGCGCCGAGTAGTTCTCACGGGACGCGGGTGAAACCGCTGGCAGAAGCTAGTATAATATAAATAAATACAAGTACTAACTGTTTCCCTCGGTTTAACCCGTTCCCTAGGGAACGCCTTTGCAAGCCTAGATAAAATGTAATCTAAACGCCTAAAACCCCAAGTGTCTTCATAAAAAAACGTCCTAATCGGTTCAGTCTAAGCCGAAACTATTAAAAATAATCCGAATAAGAAACGTTAAAGGAATTTCCAAAGATCATAAAAAAAATCACAATCTAACTCTAACTAAACAATAAAGATACAGTAATAAAAACATCTGTGTTGAATTATGTAAGAAATATTAAAAATTAATATACTCGTAGGTATGTCTCTAATTAACTTATATCGTAACGCAATAAAACGGGTAGTTGGATATTAATCCACCCCACGTCTGTACAGATTCATCTACATAATATGAACACTAGACAGGACCTGAAGCAGCTAGGGAGGGGACACACATCATTTACATTCATATCGATAAAGCTATATGAAGCCATAAATTCAGTGGAATACAGAAGTTTCCATGTAAACAAAATAGTCTACTATTAAAAAATCCAAAGTTGCAAGGATATAAAAACTTTGATAATTATATCGATTCACGCAGAGGTTACTTCTTATAGCGATAAAATATCTATTAACATTTCACTATCATAATCTGATTAAAAATGGCCCTAAAATTATCCAGATATCGGTATTTACATTCCATATTACACGACAGTATATCGGAATGATATTACTTTACTATAGCTAAAGAAAGACGGTACATCACTACCCATACACAGTCAAGTTATGATCCGAGAACAGTAAAGCTCAAAGGACCGACCTCATTTACTATATTCCCATGCTCATTTTCTAGACTATCTTCACTCTTCTAACCTATTTCAAAGCCGTTTGTACGTAAATTATAAGGTATAATATCAACAAATACTAGATAAACGATAATTTAAGAAAATGCTTCCTGCTAAATTACGCTAAAAACTTATAAAAAAGCTACAACTGCAATATATTTTGCTTTCACTGAGTCTTCTGGGTACGTTTCCGAAGGACAGTGATGTGGAGGAATACTTCGACGCCTAACATCACTCATGTTCTTTTATGTACGTTCTTATTTTAGTTTGTATTATTTCAGTATTTAATAGTAGTTTTAAGTTTGTATATATATATATATATATTTATATATATATTTTTTTGTATATATATAGACGTAGGTTATATAATTGTGTAAAGATTTTCATGAGGCTTTTATTTAGTTCTTTAGAATATATAGATTATTTGTCATGATAATTTACAGCCGTTCCCAGTATTCTATCTATCTGTCCATTTCCTTACTAAAGATATGAATGTGTCATTATTATTAGACAGTAGGCGAATCCAATGATAGATTATTGAATTACACAGTTAGATAATAAAACTATCGACAACATAAGACTATGTCCCATCACACGCATTAGTAACGAGCCCTCTACTTGACTGTCACTCGTCAAAGATTTATTGTCTCATCAGACGCCATCTTTTATTCATATTCATATCAGTAGCGACTGAGAAATCGCCTAATTGGACTTTACAAGCAAAAACCTCACTAAATCGATGTATTGTATTAATCGTATACCAATACATATCGATCGACATAATTGGCGACATCTGGACCGGCACAATAAAATGTATTAGTGATGTTAATCGAGTGTTTTTAGTTTATTTATCGACATCGACTAAACTAGGGTTGTGTTATTTAGGTTACTTTAGTGATTGAGTGGTTATATCGTTCGTAAATCTATCTTTAGTTAGCCGTGTTTTAGTAAATTGGTATTTTCTTTGTTTTGCTGTTGGATTTCTTGTGACAGTTATTTATTTTAACTTGTGTTAGCAAAAAGGTTTTTTCGTTTTATGTTAATTGTGTATTAGGAAGGTGTTTTTGCTGTATTTCTAGTAATGGTGTCGTAGTGATGATCAATTTGTGTTGTATAGAACTCGTGCCTTATACAAAGCCGCACTGTTCGATCGATAATAAAGTTAAGCAACGCTTGGCACGGAAGAAGGTGGAAGGAGGTAGTCAGCCAGAAAGTCTGACAATCAGTCTTACCAATGGGTATCGGATTGCCTGGGTAACTGGGTTGTGGAGGTCAGACAGGCAGTCGCTCCAAGTAAAACACTGGTTCTCAGCTAAGTTCTTTTAGACTGGAAGCCGACCCCAACGTAGTTGGTAAGAGGCTAGGTAGATTATTTTTAATTGTTATAAATTTTGTGCTAGCTTCTTCAAATAAAATGTAGATATATTTAGCATTAACTCCTTAAAAAAGCTATGTATAAAAATTCTTCCAAATCGCCGATCTACCGCAGATTAAAAAATAATAAATCCACGTAAGCACTTGGGCGGCCGCTACTAAACGTATAAATATTAAAATTTGATTAAAACGTACTGCGATCAGCATCCATGTTGATTTATGTCCACAAAAAATGGCCTAAGCCTGATTTATGGGATTGTATGGCCTCTTGCTCAATAGTAATCTCTTTGTGTGAAAACGAAATCATAATACTGATGCTTATTGCTTATGTCTGTATTGGAATTCAATCCAGACCTGATATATTTTTTTGGAAAAAAATGTTTTGGTCAGTATTTTGTTTTTTTTTTTAACTGAGCCTTTACTGTGACGAAAGCCTGTTTAAATAGGTAAAAGAGCAACAACTTGATTCTACATTTAAAACGAAAACGGTGAACATAAAAAGTACCTCGGCCAAATTTAATCAAT
>NWSH02000162.1:5651380-5663976 GCA_002382865.2 Heliothis virescens | reverse complement strand
TTCAAAAAGTGCTGATTTTCAGCCTACTTTGAATAAATGCTTTTTGATTTTTGATTTTTTTTTAACTGATAAGACATATACCTAAAAAAAATATAAAATTGCTCCGATTCGGAGTATGAAACCCATTATCAACTAAATAACAAAAATCTAGTTTAAAGGAGAATTATAAATTATAAATATCAATACAGCCAAAATGTTTTGCTAAAAAAACCTCATATACAGACTAGACCCGCATAATATTTGTTTTAAGAATAAAATAAGAGCAATACCTTTCAAAGACAGCAAAAATATGTAACACCATTTATTCTCGACATTTTACTTTAAAACCGTGAAGTGGCCACCCTGTATACTAGTTTGAAGGCAATTACTATATAAGTGACGTCACATGTCATGCTGTCATAAGACTGGTACGCCAGGTTTCCTGTCTATGCCTCCTAGTTTCCTTTTAAGACTTGCTAATTAACTTCTCATGTATATCGTAAATGAAACTGTATAGAAGTATATCATATTTTGTAGTTATTATGGGGTTCATTATAATTTTTATTGATGTGGCTTGAAATGTCACAAGAAATTACAGTTTCTTTTTTTACAACTTCATTTGCGATATGTGGTGGAGAGGCTTTTTAATTAGTGTTCAATTAAATAAAGAAAATAATGTTTATTGAATTTTTTTACAGTTCATACAATAATAATAGTAATATTTTACAACCATACTTTAATAAATTACAAGAAAAACAATTTTAATTAGTCAATACTTTAAGACATGTTATCGACAAAATTATCGATGTTTACAATAGTCATACACTCTCTTATAATTAGATAAATAAAACGTCACGTCAAAAAAAAAGTAATAACTGTTGTTGCCATAAAAGAAAAACAACGATTATAATTAATTATTTAGAGGTGCTACCCGGGGGTCCCATCGACCGATGTGAAACATCGATATTCGAAATGCAGACATTAGTGATGTCCCTGATAAGAATGAAAGTAAACGTTACTTGAACACTTTTAAATAACTGTAATAAAGTTTTTATCAATCGAATGTCGAATTGTGAATGACTTACTATCGATGTAATCGATGTAAATGTAATAGTAATTATATCGATAGTTAACCAAATAAAGAAAGTCCAAACAAAAATGATAACAATGACCGGCTTGTTTTATTGTTACCTAAATGGAAAGCTTCTTAAAATCTTTCAGATGCACAAAACGTTTTCTATGGGGCCTTTAGTTTCATATTAAAACCATGTCGATTATCAAGCTAAGTATTAGTAACACAGCCTGCCGGGGCTGCGGGATTGTTCTAAAGAGTTGCCGCGGTCTAGGTNAATCTTTCAGATGCACAAAACGTTTTCTATGGGGCCTTTAGTTTCATATTAAAACCATGTCGATTATCAAGCTAAGTATTAGTAACACAGCCTGCCGGGGCTGCGGGATTGTTCTAAAGAGTTGCCGCGGTCTAGGTACACAAAAGGCTCAAGAAGGAACACGGTGGGTTTTAGTCAGTAAAAGTCTGACACTCCCTCACGCTGTCACCCTCAGCGGGAGGGGTCATTTGCCACCAAAAAAAAGAAAATAAAAAACTATTAAATTAACAACACTATTCGATAAGTTTTTCAAAAAAATTCGGATCGATATCCAAAGACATAAGGAAGGTCTTCAACCATAATCACTCGAAAACAAATACCATCGATGACCGTATCAAATGTAAAATTAATCATAATGGCTCTTTGATTAAATGTCATCGTAAAACACTAGATACTAATGGCTGACAAATTACGATGCTATATTTAGAACTGGCTTGTTAGCGTCCCGAAGAAACTGCTTCCTGTATCGGATAAAAATTGCCGTTTTTTTATTCGATATGTTGTTAATATATGTAAATTATAAAGCACTAGCCGTTTTCCCGCGGTTTCACTCGCATCCCGTGGGAATTACTGCCCGTACCCGGATAAAATATAGCCTATGTCACTCGTGGATAATGTAGCTTTCGAATGGTGAAAGAATTTTTAAAATCGGTCCAGTAGTTTTTGAGCCTATTCATTACAACCAAACAAACAAACAAACAAACAAACAAACAAACAAACAAACAAACAAAGTTTTCCTCTTTATAATATTAGTATAGATAATAAACAGTGGAATCTATAGCTATTTTATTCCTCCTGTTTTTGTCAATTTGTCGGTACATACTGTATGTGTATGATAATTGCTTCTTCAGGAGCCCCAGAAACTGCTTTCGTTCTTTTTTTTTATCGATGGGAAATCATCAGTATGACCCCTCCCGCTGTGGGTGATAGCGGGAGGGAGTGTCAGACTTTTATTGACTAAAACCCACCGTGTTCCTTCGGGAGCTCTTTGTATGCCAGGGCCGCGGTAACTCTTTCGAACAACCCGTAGCCCCGACGGGCTCTGGCCCTAGTGGGCCCCGCAGGGAACTGCTTTCGTTCTTAGATTACGAAAACTGCTTCTGCAAACAGATACTAATAATTCCTCGAAACTTGATCCCTATTTGTTTAGTATATAGGATCACGAAGAGCGAATTAATGCTATATGTAACTTTTTCCTTCAGTTACTCACCGATTACTTCCTTTATTTGAATAAAATTATGAGTTACCTACTTTAAGAAATATAGGGTCCGTTGAAGAAAACTTACCTTTTTACTGGCCCTTATTCTAGGAGGTTCTTAGTATAGTCACAAATAATTATAAAAAGTTAAATATATGTCAGATACTTGTAGAATAAAATCCAGAAATGATAGGAATAGGGTAGCATAAACATAATAATGCTGTAATACATTACATTATAGAGACAACAATATAGAAACAAAGTACATAAAAATCCAAGTAAATCTCCCAAAAATCCTACATAAAAAACGTCTCCAAAATTGCGAAAAGATTCAACAAAGACGATAGAACATTCAGTGTAATACGACATTCAATACGCCACCCGTAATTCATTCAGTACGGAATACCGAACGTTTACGATCACAAAGTAATATTTAAATAAACTCCGAAAAATCCTCCTCTCAACACATAAAAAGATATATCTCAGATCTGGAGGGTTCAGATATTAATTTCATATATCTTATATCTTTTCGTCTCGGTTTAAAAGCGACGTTCGGACTCTTTCGAAGCTCCTTGATACGCCAATTTATGGTTTCCGAACACGTTTTATTGGCGGGCACAGTGACGTCATTTTGCACGCATTCTTCAACACACCAACCTACCACAATCTGTCAAATTCCTTCAATACATTTTCAACCTTATCACAATAGTGGAAGGTTAATGTTCGATTGGTAAAATTTGACGGATTCGGGTAGTTGACCAGCTGTCGTCTGCACAAAGAACAGTTATTTTGAAATGGTGACAGTTGATAAAATATGGCGGAGGCGTGTGTGTTTGTAATAAAGTTTAATTATTGTTGTTCGTTGTATTTGAAGGCTTCCGCGTGTATATTATTTATTTATAGGTTTAGTTTGATTGAGAGTTGTCTCTGTTTAATATTTCCGGATTTACAGAGGATGGTTCTACGCCTACCTACATACGTATTTTGATTTAATTTTAATGGGTTTTTAATAGGTTGGCAGTATCTGACTGCTTATTGGCAGAAAGTGTGAATCGTTCCACATACAAAGGTTATAAACAACATACATGATGAATTTTGCCTCCTATAGATACCTACCTATACTCAACTATATCGGTCATTTACTTAAATGCGAATGTGGCTTTGCATTGTAATATCTATCTATATATATTATAAAGAGGAAAACTTTGTTTGTTTGTTTAGTTGTAATGAATAGGCTCAAAAACTACTGGACCGATTTTAAAAATTCTTTCACCATTCGAAAGCTACATTATCCACGAGTGACATAGGCTATATTTTATCCGGGTACGGGCAATAATTCCCACGGGATGCGAGTGAAATCGCAGGAAAACGGCTAGTACTGTATAAAGGGCTCTGTAGAGATTTAAAACTGAGGTTTTAATTCAGATTAGAAGACTGGAAACTATGTTATAGATACTTTTCCCAATTCCTCAAAATCTGCCCACTCCATGGGTCCTATGCCATGAGCTTCAGTGAGGACTACAAGCCATGGGAAGTGACTATATTGATTGAACCCTGTATTTCAAGTAATGGGTTCGATATGACCATGTAAATAAAGGATAGGTACTCTTAAAAGGTACTTGATTTATTTAGTTAACTAAACTAAAGATGAAATGTAATGCGCCAGGTATCTGGCCTAATTTTAATTAGATTCACGACCTTCAAAATAAACTATCAGCTAACCAACGGGTCAACTATGAACTGACAGTTTAGCGTCTCCCTATATTAACTCTTTAGTTTAGTGCTACAATGCGCCAGGGCCTAACAAACGCATTAAATATCCGACACACATACATAATAAACAAAAAGAATTTCAGAACTAAACCTATCAAATAAATCAATAATCCGAAATCACAATCCAATAAAAAAATATCAGATTTCTCGAAATCTGCGCAATCACATCTCACAGGATCAGAATACATGAGTGAGATGCCAGTAGTGTGCGAGGGAGAGGACTGAGTCACGTTCCACGGTTTACCGCGCGTCAATGTTAAGTTATAGTAATGAATCTGTACTATTATTATAAAGCTGAAGAGTTTGTTTGTTTGAACGCGCTTATCTCAGGAACTACTGATCCAATTTGAAAAATTATTTCAGTGTTAGATAGCCCATTTATCGAGAAAGGCTATAGTCTACTTTAAATCCGGGTGCGCCGAGTAGTTCCCACGGGACGCGGGTGAAACCGCTGGCAGAAGCTATATATGAATATAATATAAATAAGTTTAGTAAATGCTCACACATAAGTATTACGGACAGTTTCAGAGGTTACAGATAAGGTTTTAGATAGCTATCTGAAAGAGAAAGCCATAGAAAATGGCATTATCTGTCGGAAGAACTTCAGCTAGAACCTCTGAAACCTTGATGTTTGATAAGAGTAATTTAAATAACGACAAAACGTAAGCTTTAACAGAGAGTTGTCTATATTATCAGAATTGGTTGTGTTAATTTTCTACTTTAGAATAGAAGTAATAAATAAAGAAAAAATAAATTAAATCATTTTCCAATCTAACAATACCGTATAATCCACGTTACCACGTTCCAGTTGAATCCATTGCAGCCATTTGCAGGTGAACACCAGTATCTATTTCCCTAAAAACACACATTATTCAACCACAAACTTCCAAGCTAAAAATGCTGAAAATCTCCATTTTCCAAAAGAAAGAAAAATAACCGGGTGAAATGTAAAACAACCGGATATAAAGTTTAAACAGCGTCTCTTAAGAAAGTATCTTAATTACACGAAGGAAGATATCGTAAAAAATCTAGATAACTAAAATTTAAGCGGCTCTTAAAATTCAGCCTGAAACATTTACTTTACAGAAGCTCGTTAAAACTGGCTTTAAGTATTGTGAGGGTTTGAAATTCCACCATCTTTAATTTGAACTTGAATTTACATGATGCATGATTCATCTGCCTAGCCGTTTCCCAACTATTTTGGGGTCGGCTTCCAGTCTAGCCGAATGCAGCTGAGAACCAGTGTTTTCCATAGAGCGACTACCTGTCTGACCTCCACAACCCAGTTACCCGGGTAACCCGATACTCATTGGTAAGACTGGTTGTCAGACTTTCTGGCTTCTGACTACCCGTAACGACTGCCAAAGACGGTCAAATGACAGCAACATGATGCATGATTGATAGACAAATAATGGTTGATGAATTATATCTGAGTAACTTCAAAAAGCAAGTCTGGATGATTCATAATCAGTTCCTACATAAAAATCAAAATTTGTCTGTCTATCTGTCGGGCTTTCACAAAACTGTTGTACCGATTTAATTTTGTGGTACAGAGTAGAGCCTGAGAAAAAACATAGGTTACTTTTTACCCAGTTGCGGGGAGTGGATCTCTCGAAACGTGGGTGACACCGTAGAGAACAGCTAGTACTAAATAGTTTAAGTTATCTTTACTAATATTATAATGCTGATGAGTTTGTTTGTTTGAACACGCTAATCTCAGGAACCACTGGTCCGATTTGAAAAATTCTTTCAAAGTTAGATAGCACATTTATCGAGGAAGGCTACTTTTTATCTAGGTGCCCGCAGTTGTTCCCATGGGAAAGCGGGTGAAATCGCTGGCGAAAGCTAGATTCCAATAAATATTGTATCTACTGAAATATAACGTCACTATCAACGTCGCTATTAGAATAAGCGAATACAATAAAATTATATCGTTTATTTATCCTGTTAAGCTAATTATCTTTATGAAAATAAATATAAGCAATTATTTTTTATAATTTTCCCTGTAACAACATTTTGCAGTTTGCGTTGAGAAATATTATTGGATATTTCATCCTGGCGTTACAAATTGGTGATGCTTAGTTTGTAGTTGTATTAAGAAAAGGCAGAGAGGACATTGAAACTATATATTTTTACATGGATATAATATTTACATTGTCAACTTTATTACTTTTGTTATAACTTTGGACTACTTAGTTAAATTAGGCTACTAGTTAACCTATCCGAACTGTTCCTTACATAACATTTCGGGTTTCAGATAAAGTTCTAAAGAGTCGCATTTCTATGACATGATGTGTCAGATCTATCTGGAACTTTATCTGGGACCTGAGAAACAGGCCGTTAGACTACTTTCTACGTACTAACGACAGTTCAACTTCTAATTACAGCCAAAAAAAATCGCCACATTGTTATTTTATTATATCATCCATGCATGCAAAATCCCGGTCAAACGACTATATTTTCATAGCAACGATGAATAAAATTAGAATATCCTAAGTAAAATGCAAAACTTGAGTGATATCGTGAAATAGCTCAGAAAATTCTCTGTTTACTGAAATCTTTAGATTGACAAAGATTCATGACCTAGAAGTGTGCTGGGAGAGCAGCCAAGGAGACAGAGAGAATTTTACTCTTTTTGTAGACTCTTTAAGTTAGAATTTCGTAGATAGACCTAATTCTTCTGTGATATAAAAGCTTAAGGTGCCTTTAAGCGGGAAATTCAAATATAAAATTATTTTTTCATGTTTTACCTAAGTTAACATTCAATATGAGGCGTGATCTTATCTTTCGCGGTTATAATATACCACAAAGTAATTTCTGATGTCCTTGTTTAACACCGAAACTTCTTACAATTCAAATGTTACTGGATATACTATGATATTTGACAATAAAAAGTTTAATCATTTCATCAATTTGAATGTCCCGCTTAAAGGCGCCGCATTCACCTTAAGCATATTGCATTGTATGTGATTTTTACTTAAGTATAGTTTTAAATAAATAGGTAGGATATTTAAATCATAGGCAATATTGAACAATAGTGTCCAATTAGGTGATCCTTATTTAAACTGTGATTTAAAAGCTAAAGCTAAAACATTTAGGCCCATTTTAACAGACAGCATAGACAACAATTTTCAATTAGGAAAATTGAACGTGAAAACTCATAGTTAACAGGTTTCATAACTGACGTTTTGCTGTCGAGAACTTGGGCCTGAGTTAAATAAAAAAAATAAGCATACAGCATAATAACCTATCCGACAATTCTAATTCTAAAATCTACACATATCCACCACAAGTTTGCAAGCGTCTCCATTGCTCCTAGTCCGAAGTACCAGAATGCATCGCACTCTCCCGCGGGTCTGACCGTTCCTATTCACAACGCGACACGTCACTGCGACACATTTCTATACTAATATAATATTATAAAGCTGAAGAGTTTGTTTGTTTCAATGCGCTAATCTCAGGAACTACTGGTCCGATTTGAAAAATTCTTTAAGTGTTAGATAGCCCGTTTATCGAGGAAGGCTATGTCCTTTACTTTTATCCGAGTGAGCCGAGTAGTTTCCACAGAACGCGAGTAAAACCGCTGGCGGAAGCTAGTCGACTATAAACTTAAAACACGCTCCAATCATTTCAAATATAAATCTGTGAAACAAATGAGAATTTTGATAACCATTTTAATATTCTATTCAAATAACAATGGCAGTAATTTCGTCTTATATTACAAAGAAGGTTTATAATTTATTGTTTGAAAACGAAATTGCGTTCTTTCATGTAATTGTAACTACGTGTTTAATAAAACTTAGTTGAGAATTCATATTATTATGATTATTTGAGTTCTGCTATTGTAATGAACTCATATTTAATGGAGAAAAGGTATAATTTTCTTGTCTATTGTGCGTGTAATTAACGAATTTATTTATTACCTTACGTTAGTTAAATTATGAATGTTATAGTAATTCTAAGATGGTTAGTATACCTATATGTTTATATGCTCATTGTATGATGCCTATTCGCTATGATGTTACTGCAACAATTTAGATAGAATATTGAGTCCTTAAGCTCTAGTTTTCTTCTTTTATCGAGTGAGCTGCAGGTTTAATCGTCTAACAAGCCCTGATGTCAGAGTTTTCTCAAATCCACCTGACGGTTTCTGAAATGGAACTGTAACAACGACTATTACTGAGTAGCATTCGGGGACGCCCGCTTTACGTGCCCTCCCAGGCAGGTGGGTGTAACATCGCAATCTTTCAGACTCCGGGCTTCTTTGTGAAAGTTTCTAAAACCCACAAAGCGATGTCGGCTCGACCCGGGAATCGAACCCGAGACCTCATGCACAGTAGTCGCGCTATGCAACTACTAGGTAGACCAAAGAGGCAGTTGGTCGGAGAAGAGTAAAAGCTCAGGTCGGAGAATTACGACCAGTTTCACAAGTTCCGGATAGCTATCTGACAGATAGTGCCATAGAAATGTTTTTAATTTTGCCTAATTTTCTTTGGCAGAATCAGTCAGATATAATTGGAACCTGTGAAACTACATTGAAACAGTAAAACTATTTATAACAGCCACAGAGAGACCCCAAAATCCGCTTAGGATTAAATTAAGGTTTTGCCAAAGACCTATGAATAGATTTTACCTAGTTTGTAATATTTATAATTTCATGGTCTGAACTCGGGTCGCAATTACGATTCGTTTGCTGATAAATTACGGTCTATGAATCATAGACCAGTAATTTATGGACAAACTTGAAGCGAATTAGTAGGTTAGGTACTTACCACCTTTTTTCTCCTGAGGTTAAGAGTTTAAATTGGTTTGTGGGTACTAAAAACTGTGTATTTCTGACCTAAACATAGGTGATGGATGAGTACTAATCAAAAGATATTTGCATATTTTTTTCTGAAATATAGACCGTAATGAGAAAAAATAACTAAAACTTTGGGTTTCCCAAGATTATTTGAAATCTCCATCCAAAGATCAACAGACAAAGCTATAAAATACACATAAGTACCTTTTTCGAACATTTTTTTTTTATTAAAAATCTTTAGCTCTAGTAGTACTCCAATAGATTCTCAACCTTATCACAATAGTGGTAGGATAATGTTTGATTGGTAAAATTTTACAGATTCGGATACCGTGACCTGCTGTTGTCTGTGCAATTGATGATCAAGAATCAAAGTACGTATTCGTTGCATCTAATTCATTAGCTAATGACCAATTTGTATAACCTCTCCATCCGTAGTTTTGAGATTAGGTATTGAAATCTGACATAATTTATATCGATAATCTAAAACCAATGGATAAGATATAGAAATCCGCTGTAAAACGCACATATTTCAATCTATCGACACTATAACCGCGTCGTGAACAGGCATCCTTATCCTAAAGCAATATTGTCCGGTAGATAACAAAGTGCGGCGCGTTTGATTTGTTGTAGCCAACATTAGCTAAACCTAATGCTGTTTATTGCTAAATAACTTATGGCATAGACATTCTAATTACCTGTGTACTTGATGAATAATGGTCCATAAGAACTTACATACATCTTACTTAATATTTGTAGATGTGAATGTAAGTTTTTAGGGTTCCGTACCCAAAGGGTAAAACGCGACCCTATTACTAAGACTTCGTAGTTGTCGTAGTTGTCTGTCTGTCTCCACGCTGTATCTCATTAACCGTGATAGCTAGAAAGCTGAAATTTTTCACAAATGATGTATTTCCGTTGCCTCTATAACAACAAATACTAAAAATTACAATAAACGTGTGAAACCGCAAATTATAAGTTTGTTATTCATACATTTGTATGAATAACAAACTTATAATTTGCGGTCCGAAAAATGTTTGTATTTTGGCTGGTTGTAGATAATAATAGATACGTTCATTTTTCATATATAATGGTACAGAACCCTTCATGCGCGAGTCCAACTCGCACTTGGACGGTTTTTTTACTTTGACACTCGAAGATACTGACTGTTAAGTTTGGTTTTTACTTCGACAAACAGGTATTTACAGTAACCATTGTGGCATTTTACTAATAACTGAGTATTGTCAACGATTTCAGTTTTACAATTCAGAAAATAAGTCGGAAAAATTATTTACAGTAGTCAGTCTGATTCTTAAATGTCCAGCCAATCCCAACACATCACAGGAATCAAATAACTTTCTATCGACAAATGACTTCCCACCAAACTTAACGTCCACCAATAAGGTCGTACCTCATTCTAATTAATAGCAATAGCATTAATTTAAGAAAGGCCTACAAAGGCCGACTTCTATGGTCTTTGACTCCTGATTGCAGAACCTTATTGTGCCGATAAGACTGGTTTAAGACTTACCAACGCTTTATAGCAGATCACTATAGTATACTAAACTTGAAACTTATAGAAACGTATTGAAAACACGCAAAAATCAACCCTAAAGTTTACCTATCAAAGTCCTCTTTCAAATAGCAAAATCAATTCTGAAAGGTCTTATAACGTTCCGTATGCTACAATCGATATTCAACTTTAATAACAAGAGATAAGGTTCAAATTCCAAATTCCAACATCTCCTCTTCACAGGGTGTTGTAAATACATACAATGTTTCAAGATAGGGCTTTTTGCAAGACGTTAGCCGTTTAGGTCGAATCTGTTTTCTAAACGTGTTGTATACTAAGTTTAACTGTTAGTTAGTGGTCGTAGTTAACGTTAAAAGGGTTGGTAGAGTTATTACTGCGTTTCGCATATTAGTTTTGTCTTGGAGATAAGTATTGAGTGCTTGTGAACGAATAATGTGGGAGGAAGATTTTTTGTAGTCATTTTTGTATGGATATGTGTTAAGTGCATTGGTATTTGTATCTATATACTCATCTGATTTATATAGGTAGCAGTTTAATTGCCATCTAAATATATAAAACTCAAAGGTGACTGACTGACATAGTGATCTTTCAACGCACAGCCGAAACCACTGGAGGGATCGGGCTGAAATTTGGTATGCAGGTGGATGTTATGACGTAGGTATTTTTTAAGAAAGGAGTTTCCACGGGAACGGGAAAAACGGGATTTCAAGTTTTGCGTGCGGGAAGCCGCTGGCAGAAGCTAGTTTACGTATAAGCAGAAATTACAAATAAATAACAAAAAAATAAAATACATATAACAATCGTCAGAAAAATTCCAAGAAAGCGAAAGTTTGACCGACTGGGATTGAGAGCGCAGAAACCAGAAACATTATAGGTATTTTGATCGTTAGGAATCGAACCTATGACTGCCAATCTTTCAGCTCAAGATTTGCTGTAGTACATACCTACTAAGGTTTAACTTTTAACAATACCTGTAATGTGGCTGTGGGTTGTTCAAAAGGGTTACCACGGCACTGGCACACAAAGGGTTCAAGAAGGAACACGGTGGGTTTTAGTCAGTAAAAGTCTGACACTCCCTCATGCTGTCACCCACAGCGAGAGGGGTCATTTGATGATTTCCCAACGATAAAAAATAAAACCTGCAAAGTTCACCTGCAATAGATTTCTAAGAGAGAAGATAACATCATGAAATCGCAAACACATGCAATCACTACCACTAATCACCACACTAAAACAATTATCACCAATTCCTAACCTAACCCCATTAACTACCGCGTGATATAAAGTAACAGTAAAGAATGTCCTACATGGTACCGAACCCGCTACATGGGATATAATTCGCTATAAACGAGTACGAACCGTTACCCACCTAAATGTCCTAGATGGGAGATAAGAGATACTTATCTACGCATTTACAGGGTATAGGTAGAATTGCGTAAACCAGGGGTCGGCAACCTGCGGCTCGCGAGCCACATGCGGCACTTTGGATGGGAAGCTGCGGCTCTTTAGTTCCATACAAAAATATTATTTATTTTATAAAATAAAAACCAATTAAAGAACTTTTTCAATCGATAAACAACGATTCGGCACCATTTCTATCTCTCAGCCACTTTTACGTTGATTCCTGAGGAGGCCTCGCAGAAAAACTAGTTACCTATTTATTTTCGTTTCGCCAGTCATCCTGGTTTAGATTGCCGACCCCGAACAAT
This sequence comes from Heliothis virescens, assembly GCA_002382865.2. Taxonomy (NCBI): domain Eukaryota; kingdom Metazoa; phylum Arthropoda; class Insecta; order Lepidoptera; family Noctuidae; genus Heliothis; species Heliothis virescens. Next base: position 5,651,597 of record NWSH02000162.1, on the reverse strand, counting down.
TCGGGAGAAAGCTAGGCAGCTGATAATGAATTTTACTATTTTAACATTTATTAGTTTATTTTAAAATTAGAATTAGGTATGCTCACAGTTCCGGTTAGCACAGCTTCCGCTGAGAGAAGTTTCTTAAAGTTGAAATTTATAAAAATCTATTTGAGAAGCACGATGAGGCAAGATAGAATATCCGCGTTATCAGTTCGGATAATCGAAGCTGAAATAG
>NWSH02000162.1:5615705-5640241 GCA_002382865.2 Heliothis virescens | reverse complement strand
TTTTGCGGACGCCGAGACCTCCCATGCGTATTGGGAGTGCAGCTTGCTCCCAGGCTCGGTCGTCCAAGGCCACATTGAGGATGGAGGTGAGGGTGCTTCTGATAATTTTGTCAACTTTGTCCAAAACTTGTGGATGCTTCCATATATGAGAGGAACGAAGAATGTAAGTAAATTTTGGTCCGAAACAACAATAGCGAATCAAAGTGAAAGCAGAGTGTAAACTAATTTTGAATAATCTTTCTGATATATCATTAAAACTTTTAATTTTCTCATCGATAAAACTAGAGAAGGACTCATCGAAAATAGGAGATCCCAGGAGGCGAAGAGAGCTTTTTTCCAGTATTGTCAGGTTTGGGGCTATGGATTGAAATTTGGTTAAAATAGTTTGTTGTTGGTTAGTGCAAGGGATGAAAATTTCACATTAAATTAGTTAGATTGAATCTCTTTTATTTTATAGTGTACAAAAAATAACTTAAAACCTGTATCTATAGTTGCCATCATGAACATGCTGGTGCTTTCCTAAATATCGGGGTCGGGATGCAGCTGATTAATAGTGTTTTACATATCCATTTGACCTCCTCAAACCAACTAACTGAGGAACCCGAAACCCCTTGGTAAGACTGGCTTTCAGAAATTCTGGCAGCTAATTATATATAACGAAAGCCAAAAATATTTAAATGACAGCCAGGGCCTACCAATTAAACGTGCACTCCGAAACACGGAGGAGCTTTTCATGGCAATATGGTCACCCATTCACGGACCGACCGGAACCAACATTGCTTAACCTTAAGATCGATCAATCGACACGTTTAGATCAGCTACGTCCGTTATACCATCTTCGAATAATTTAAAATGTAGTAAATATCCGCAGAACTGTTGTTTAGAACCTTAAAATTACACTTACTTTGTTGTAAAGACCACATTATCTTCTAAATATGGTCGTTCTAGGTTTAAGCGTCGTAAATGCTAGTTCTCAAGATCAAAAGGTCGTAAGATTGCACTTCAGGTCGTCCATACCGTTCTCATGTCGTCCTCCATTTTGTTTTATGTCAGCACCTTTGGTAATGAGGCGTGTGAGGTTCGATTCCCAGGCTGTGAGATGTGTGTGACGTGTCAGGAATTTGTTCCATACATCGTAAAGGCTTATATGTTTAAAACCATGTACGAATTTGTTTGTTTGAACGCGCTAATCTCAGGAACTACTGGCCCGATTTGAATAATTATTTCAGTGTTAGACAGCCCATTTATCGAGAAAGGCTATAGGCTACTTTTTATCTGGGTGCGCCGAGTAGTTCCCACGGTACGCGGGTGAAACCGCGGGCGGAAGCTAGTAAATTATATAAAAACATCGAGTGATTAGCACTGTCTTTTTAATTTGTATATTTGCTACACACTTTCACTAGATGCAGACGAGTACCTGTGATTGAACTGTCGAAACTATGATATTTCGCAATAAAAAGTTTTTTACAGTTACATTTCTTCTACATTTCATTACATTTCATTCTTCTTTTCACATCCAGTCTATTCTTTTGTGGAATGTGCTGCCCTTAGAGATCAGGAAGGCTCCCAGTAGGCAATCATTTAAAAATGCTGTGCGTAAGTTTTTAATTAAGAAATTGTTAGCGGAATCATCATTATAATATTTTACAGGGATATATATTAATATGTATTTATATATATGTAATATATATTTATTGATATATATATATATATATTTTATATTTATTTAATAGTAAGTAGTTAGTGTTATCTTTCGTTAGAAGATTTTATATTTTAATAGTAGTTATTGCACCTACCATGTTATCTCTGCATCACCTTAAGGTTGACTGGAAAGAATGCCTATGGCATTAAGTCCGCCTTTGTACATGTTTCATGTTGCATAAAGTTAAATAAATAAATAAATTTAAATTGTAAGAAGTTTCGGAGTTAGACAAGGACATCAGAAATTACTTTGTGGGATATTATAACCGCCAATCATAAGATCACGCCTCATATTGAATGTAAAACATGAAAAAATCATTTTATATTTGAATTTCCCGCTTCTAGTGGTCGCATTCACCTTAAATCGAGTGACTCCTTCTGACTACCCGTAATGACTACCAAAGATGTTATAGAAGAGGATATCGTTATGACATAAATGACCATCCATCTACAGTCCACCGCGCCAAGTGTTGCTTAACCTTTTCAACTCGGCTATGAGCGATGAGCTTCCGTTAAATCTTCAAGACAAAACATTAAACATAAATGAAGTCCTGTCTAACAGCAAGTTGCGTGTGCGCACAGTTAGGAAACATCCTCTAACAGTTAGGCTCTATCGCTTGCCGTCAACGAGACGATCACGTGACGATCGATAAGGTTAACGAGACAAACAGACAAGCCCCTCAAATATACTGTTCACCATGAACCCAACAGAAATGAAAGTACGGTGATTCACACACAGATCTCTACATATTACATTAGCGTATATAAAATCCCTAATAAAAAGTAGCCTATGTTGTTTCTCAGGGTCTATTCTATCTCTGTACCAAATTTCATCAAAACGGCTCACTGGTTGAACAAAAAGGCATGAAAGCGTAACAGACAGACAGACAGAGTTACTTTCGCATTTATTATATTAGTAGGGATTCCCTCAAAACGGAAATAAACCGATTGTTATACGGGTAGTTTTTTTACCTCTTAAAATCAGCACCTCATGATTTTAAGAGGTAAAGAATGCTTTATCGCTTTTAAGCCTTAAAAGCAATAAAGCATTCTTTACCTTAATGTTATACCTTAAAATTTAAGGTATAACATTTTTTATTCACATAATCAAATCGTTGCTACTCAAAAGCAGTCAAAGTTATGTAGAAAGAATAACTATTTCGATCTTTTTCAGTCCATAAACATGAAACGCAAAAACACCCTGTAATTTTGCAACTAAGTTTAAAGATAACAAGAAAACAGTTAACTTAGTAAAACAACGAAACACAAAACCAATAAATAATCCTCTACGCCCACATTTAACTAGCAACACACCCGGCGTTACCTGCGTGCGCGCACCAGAGGTAGATGTCCCAGCTTATCGGGACATGGGACATCGTGACGTCACAGGTAGGGTCACCACACAGGACCTACGCCTACTTTCGATCGACGAGACTAGGAAACGCGAAACCATGTAAACGATAGACATTTAAAATAATGATTACACGGAACCGTTTAAGGAATTTAATGGGGAATGGCCGGAAATTTGCCTGAAATTGAATTTGAGTTTTATTCAAATGTTATTTATTTCCTCGTAATCCCACACGTCTCGATGGAATTTCTAACAGTGTTGTCAGTTTAATTAAAATCGCATAAATGTACCGCATGCTCAAACAAGTGCTCTATGATGTAATTATTTAAAGCCGGAAGACGATAGACTTATAGGGAAATGAAGACCAGCAATTTTACGTGACAATTTTATGATACTTACTAAGTAGGTCCTACTTACATACTCGGAAGATCGCAAAAATGTTTAAATACTGACTATCGAAGTCGCTATAGATTAACCAGAAATCTTTAACCTTACAACTTTTCTTATTCTTCTTAGCTGCTGTAAGATAAGTATCTAAAATCCTCAAAAATACTAAATCATCATTCAATAGTTCTAACGTTGTCATCATCGGAAACCAAGACATTAGAGACCCGCTTCATAGGTTGCACGTTAAGGTCTAGCTTAAAGCTAATGCCATAGAAAATAATTCAAAATTAAAAACATTTCTAGGGCACTGACTGTCAGATAACTATCTAGAACTTTAGCTCAAACCTGGCTCTTAATATTTTTGTAATTTTAAGGTTTCCAAATCTATCCCCAAAAAAAACTAGTACCGTTTAATTCTAAAAACAAATCTCAAAACCGTTCAAATATTGAATATATTTATTTTCGGTCAGTGCAGCATGTCTTCTTCTTCCACACTCTTCTATCTGCCGTCATCTCACAAGTGACATTCTTCCTAGCCATATCGACTTTCACACAATCCGTCCATCAAATATTGCATATTATGCCTTCTAATAGCTAACTCACCAATTGATCTTTAATCCCAACACTAGTTGTTATCGATAACGGATACATCGTACCTTAGGCTAAAGATCGCATAATACGCAACTGCCGATCGCTCGCTACTGGGTACGGCACTTTCATAATAGACTTTCCGCACTCGCTTTACGAAACTGAGATTCCAATAATCTGTGTAACAACAGCTTAGTATTGCTAAAACGGCTTTTAAATATTCAGGCAATAGTTGGTAGGCCTTTTTAGGGTTCCGTACCCAAACGGTAAAACGGGACCCTATTAGGTACTAAGACTTCGTTGTCTGTATGTCTGTCTGTCTCCACGCTGTATCTCATTAACCGTAATAGATTGAAAGCTGAAATCTTCACAAATGATGTGGGGACCCCATACATCAAACGTGTAAAACCGCAAATTATATTATTTTTTGCTACCCGATGGCTGGTTGTAGGTAATAGATACTTACATTAATTTTTCATAGATAATGGTACGGAACCCTTAGTGCGCGTGTCCAACTCACACTTGGCCGGTTTTGTATCTTATTAGCGATTTGCTGAACATTCTCTAAATTTTAAAGGGACGTACCCAAAAAGGAAAAACTGAACCCTATTACTAATATTTCGCTGTCCGTCCGTCCGTCTTCCACCAGGCTATGTCTAATGAACTGTGAGAGTTAATTAAGATCACAAGTGTATTTCTGTAGCCGCTATAACAACAAATACTGAAAACTAGGCAGGGAACTCCCATATAACAAACATGATGTTTTTGCTCGTTTATGGATAAGTACGGAAACCTCCGTGCGCGAGTCGAACTCGTACTTGGCCGGTTTTTCTACTAGATAGTAGAGGTAGGTAATGCCGTAGCCGGTTGAAGTGCAGTAATATAAACTCTGTCTCTAAAGAATTCACCATAATATTCACCATAACCATCGAATTCCAGACACCATTCAATCTCAAACTCAGTCTATCTGCAATCACATTCACTCAAATAAAGGTGCGTTCACATAAAATAGCTATGTCGAGCTATCTCGCTATCTTGGTACAAGACGAGCTGCTTATGTCCGAAGCTGTAACACAAAGGGCAATAGCAAGAATATAGATGGGATTTAGTCAGCAAGAATCTAACTGTTTTAAGGCAGACTAAAAAATATTGATTTGAATAATGATTTTCCTTCAAAATAAAGTCAACCGACCGTAGGGTGCAATATCGGCCGACAGGTTAGTCTGCAGTGTGTAGGAGGGCTCTATTGAATAGAACTCATATTAATACTGTCTAGTCAGTCACGATGAATTTTTAAGTGATTAAAACTTTCTTTGTCATCTTATCGAGTTATGGATAAGATGAAGAAATGAAGAAGAATCATAATAACATGTTAGTAATAGATATGACCTACAATCACAACCAAAAATTATAAAACACTGTTCTCTTGCACATAGAAACATATAAACTTAAAATATTCAATCTCCAATTTCACTCACACCTTAACTACCATAAAAATCCTATAAACAAAACGAAATCACATGTACCAACATTACTTATCTACATACAACAATTTAGGCGCTCAGAATGAGTCACTTCAGTTCCAACATTTACTAGAAGCGTACATGCGCTGACCTATACCACTACTATGAGTTTAAAGCAATAGTATTTGTCGATACTCTATACCGACTGCGAAAAATTATATGGCAAATTAAGTAGCGCCTCTAGCGATCACTTACGGAACTAAACTTTTCCATACAATAAAAAGATCCACGTCGATATTAATCGAGTATCAACAAATAATGGTGTTGATTGCCGGCCACAACGGCTGTTCTCAAGTAAGGAGATCAGCCAGCTGCGCAGGACATATCATAGTGCACAAACATTTGCGCTGACACAGGTGTACTCTCTATTCCCTCGCTCTCATAGCCCGATGGGACGGCAATCCGACACGACCGAAGAGAGATCAGGCAGAACCGACATTAACGCACTCTCTAATGCACGGGTGTATCAATCACCAACTTCCAGACTTCGGGCTACTTATGAAAGTTTGTACCCACGATTTCGACTCGACCAAACCGAACCCGAGACCTCGTGTACAGCAGTCGCACTATGCGATAACTAAACCTACGAAGCTATACTCATGGTAAAGGTTATTTATTACCCAGTTAAATAGACGCGGTGATCATTGCTAGTACATTTACGATATAAAGATTAACTGTTATGGTTAACTTTGTAGTGTGCAATGTTTGTTGTATAAATAGGCCTTTGAGAAAGCCGGGGTCGGATAAGCTGTGAAATTGTTTTGCTGTGTTATGTAATTACTGTGGTTTGAGATTTATTGGTAGTAGATTCTGGTATTATGGCTCGTGGCTAAGTAATAGCCGCTTGGGTGTATCGATCATAAGGTTAAATAAAGCTTGGCGCGGCTGATCTGTGGATGGGTGACCATTTTGTCGTGACAAAAGTGCCTCCATGTGTCGGAAGACACGTCGGATTCGTGTGTCCTGCCTGTCATGTGGATTAATGTACTTGGTTGGTACGGGTAGTCAGAAGCTAGAAATTCTCTGACAACCAGTCTTACCAAGAGGTGTCCGGTTGCCACGGTAACCTGTGGTGGTACGTCGTTCCCTGTAAAAAAGTGGTTTTCAGCTGCATCTGGTTCCACTGGAAGCCGACCCCAACATTGGGAAAAGTCTAGGCAGATAATGACGTGGTTTATCTTGTTTTGAGTGGGTCATCCAATTTATTCATGAAGGACATATCTACCAAAGACAAAAAAGTTAACGAATTTTAAAGGTCAACACTATTGTGCTTGTATCCATAAAGAAAACGGTACACAGAATAGCCACATTATCAACCTTCAAACTAATACAAACACACCAGAACTTTTATCAACAACCAGATAACTATCTCATTGTTACCCATAGCAGGAACCTGGGCCTATCAGGCACTTAAAACAACATCAAAATCGGCTCAGCAGTATCTGACAAGGCATCTGCAATCGTGTGCGTACCTCTCCATATAAAACTGCGTTTATGGCAAAAGGCGGATTAGATTCGCTTAGCGGCGGCCATATTTAGATAACAGTAGCGGCTAGCCATATTCAAATATAAATTGTAGTTAATAATGTTGTGTAAATTGTTGGTCTGTGTGTTTTAAATTAGGGATGGTCTTGTGTATGTTTTGTAATTAGTAATGTTCATTTAGATTTAGTTAATTTGTGGATAAAAAAGTTGCATTCGATTTGAATGTAACATTTTTTAAAACACAATTTTTGTCACGTATTTTAATTTTAGTATACTAATTAAAAATTCACAAACGGATCAATACGGAAAGATTTTAATAGCATTTCCTAGTTGATATATTATTATTATGATATGGTACCTGAGTTAAGGAAATCAGATTGGCAGTCGCTTCGTGTAAAACATAGATACTCGGCTACTCCCTAACTGGAATCCAACTCCAACATAATTTGGAAAAGGCTTGGCATATGATGAATTACTTTCTAATTGATCTTAAACCTTTCTTGTGACTTTCAGCATATTCAGAAAAACCTAGTAAATAAATAGTTACTGAGTTACAATTTCACTCGAGTACTAATAATTAACAGCCCTAATCATATCGATACCATATTAACAAATCGAATAGGCATTAATTTCCCTTAATTTAGCAATAAACTAAGGCTGTTATGAATAGGCTAGACTGGTGAGCGTCCTCACCTTTGAACCTAGACTTGAAGAGGCTCCGCATAGCGTTCTATCTAGTATCTTCCGTATAGGCCTGATATTTTATTAGCGAAGCTTATTAGTAAGTAAATGAAAGTTTTTAAATGATGTTGTTTGAAAATCTAGGATTTTGTTGATTGAGGTTCGTGTTACAGAATCTTGGTTATAGCAAGTACTATTTTAACAATAAATATTATGGGTTCTGCTAAATCCTTAACTAAGTATAATATTTCAATTTTTAATTACATCTATATATAGGTACATATAATAAAACAGTAAAAAAATCGTGTCTGCACATTAAATATTTTTACAAAACAAAATATGTAGGGTTATTAAGAAATGAAAAAAACCGGCCAAGTGCGAGTTGGACTCGCGCGCGAAGGGTTCCGTACCAAGCTGTAGTTCCACGCTTGAGTAACAGATGGCGTTGTATTCAAATTGCACTGTCTTTATAATTTATTGTATGGGGACCCCCCTTAATATATAACTTTTTTTAATTTTTAGTATTTGTTGTTATAGCGGCAACAAAAATACATCATTTGTGAAAATTTCAGCTTTCTAGCTATCACGGTTAATGAGATACAGCGTGCAGACAGACAGACAGACAGACAGACAGACAGACAGACAGACAACGAAGTCTTAGTAATAGGGTTCCGTTTTTACCCTTTGGGTACGGAACCCTAAAAAAGTCAGAATTCGCCAAAAAAGAAATTGTCTATTTGTATGTTTGAATGTTTGTCTGTTTGCACACGCTAATCTCAGGATTTTGATGAAACTTGGCAGACATATCTATATATATCAGAATAACATACAGGCTACTTTTTATCCGGGTACGGGTACCAGCTGCGTAGGACGACATTTAGGCAGCAGACACAACTCCCCTCACTCCCATAGTCCGATGGGACGGCAATCCCACACAATCGGAAAGAGATCAGGCGCAGAACCGATATTAACGTGCTCTCCGAAGCACGTGTGTAACAATCACCGACTCCGGGCTGCTTTGTGCTAATAAAATAAGAAATTCATCAAAAACAAAGCAAATTTTTAAACATTATGATTTTACTTATAACAGCGAAAGTTTCTTAAGACCCACAAAGCGATTTCGACCCCGTGCATACCAATCGCGCTATGCGACTACTAAACCAATGAGATAGTGAAGGCCTAAATAAATTTAATCGGTTTACGGAATCGATTTAATTTCATTATCTTTACAGAATTGCAAAATTAAAACAATCGCTTGCGAAATCTATCGCAACCTTTGCATACCAGACATTCTAGGAATGTTAGATGAATAATCATGAGATATTCACTGTAATAAACTATTGTTGGTCGGTTTTAAACTGTATGATTATTTCTGGCTCGAAATAGCTTTGGTACAGACAACAGCAGGTCAACGTATACCAATCTGAAAAATTTTACCAATCGAACATTAACCTTCCACTATTGCGATAAGGTTGAAAATTTATTGCAGAAATTTGATAGATTGTGGTAACTTGATGTGCTGTTGTCTGTACAATCAGCGTTAGACATTAGGTGTGCTCTGACATTTGTACTGAACTGTGCTTATTCGGTAGAAACGCTATGTTCTGTTATGTTGGATAAGTTTCGTACCTATTGTTATGTTTGGGGAAAGATTTTATAAAAGACTAACTAGCGCGTCCCGCGGGAACTAATTCGCGCACCCGGATAAAACGCCTATAATAGCCGTTCTCGATAAATAAGCTATCCAACACTAAAATATTTTTTCAAATTGGACCTATAGTTCCTGAGATTAGCGCGTTCAAACAAAGAAACTCTTCAGCTTTATATTATTGGTATAGATTCTTTTATAAATCTTACAATAATGAGCCCATGTAATCAGTTTATTTTGTAGCGAGTAATTATTCATTAATTGATTCCAAAAAATAAAAATAAATCGCTAAAATACTGTTTACACGTGCTAGGATTCGATGTAACGACCTTTTCTAATCAGGTCATTAACTTACCACAGAGCCATAGTGTTCGACTGCCCTAATAATATCCATAAACAACCAAAAAGTACATAAAAACTTTCATTGAACCCTTTCGACCGCGTCACGCTTCACCAAATGAATGAAACAACATCCTGTGTTTAGGTACTAATTACTAGAGCACCCTGTGGATAACTTGTGTAAACTAAAACAAAAATCTTTGAGATTTAGGCGACTTTGAACTTACATATCAAAAACTTCAACTTTAGTTATAAAACTAGCTTCCAGTAGGAACTACTCCGCGCACCTGGGCAATAAAAGCCTTGCTCAGGAAATGGGGCATCTTTCCAGTTTCGATTCCAGTACTTCGAGATTAGCGCTTTTAAGCAAAGAAATTAACTCTTCGACTTTATAATATTAGTAAACTTAGGGCCAGTTTCAAAGGTTCCAGATAAAGATCTAAATAGCTGTCTGACAGATGATGTCATAGATTTTTTTAAACACTTTTTTATGTCGTTATCTGTCAGTTAGCTATCTATAACTTTATCTGGCACCTCTGGTCCTTAGTAGATATACCTACATAACCCATACATTCCACAAACTACATATTATTCAAATTCCCGTTATCGTGAACACTGCCATCCGATTGCGTCACCCGTCCGATCGGATTGGCCAACATAATATCGGCTGCGGATCTGCAGGGCGCTCTAATGATATTGTTGTGACATCCTGACCTGGTGGTGCAAATGTTAGCACATTCTTGTTGTGTACAGGTGGGGTATCAAGTGTTCAGGTTCAGCTGAATCTTCAAAGCTGTCTACTTTGTAGTTAGTTTAGATGAGATATCAGATAGTTGTGCGCTTTTGAAGTGGTTGTTAGTGACTTAAGTATATTAAATGGAAATATAAATGGAAATGAAAGATTTATAAGTAAATTATAGCTAATTTCACCCACTTAAACGTGTTTCACCCGTTGACAGTGATTTCACTTATTTTTAATACTAATTTTACTCAAATGCGTTTCACCCGCCCATTAAGAAGAATTAACCGCCAATACTAATGCCACCCACTTAGAACGTTTCACCCGTCAAAACATGTTATAACCATTGAAATCCATGCTAATTTCTGTCATTTGACCGTCTGTAGTCATTTGACCCACCAACACTAATTTCAGCCATAAAACCGTGTTTCACCCGTCAATAGTTATTTCACCCACTAATACCTACGCATGTTTCACACACTAAGATAAATTTCACCCATCAATATGTAATAAAACATCTAAAATAACTTAGTAGATAGTAAGAATTATAAAGTTAATTTGTGAACTTTTAAACTCAATTAATAAGTGGTAAACTAGGAACTACAATTGAAGCCATACTTATCCATTCAAGTAACTAAAGATTTATAGACAAGACATTACCAAGCCGGTGCAATTGAAAGGAAATACTATAACCATCAACTTTCACTTATAGGGTTTAAATTTAACTGCGAGACTGTACCGGTTACCTAACTCCGTGAAGCTCAGAACAAGTAATTAAACTTTAACTGGACACGTTCATTAATAACGGTCACCATTATAATATATTTAACTAATATATTATCTGAGAACTGGCGCTATTGGATCAATTGGAATTTGTAATATTAATTATTACTAGTTGTGTAAAACCTTATTACGGACAAAATGTTATATGATTTATTAAACTGGTTTAAATCTGCAATTTCTTTTTATTTACATAATATTTACAAAGTACTAATCTATTTTATAATATTTACAAACTTAAAACTAAAAATTTTTTGACGCAATTTTTTATTTATTAAACTGTTTCTAAATCTTACTATACTTATTTTAAACGTGAAAGTTTGTTTAAAAACAATTTAAATGTAACTGTAAAAAACTTTTTATTGCGAAATATCATAGTTTCGACAGTTACATTTGAATTGTAAGAAGTTCCGGAGTTAAACAAGGACATCAGAAATTACTTTGTGGAATATAATAACCGCCAATCAAAAGATCACGCCTCATATTGAATGTTAACTTAGGTAAAACATGNTCCGAAACTTCTTATTATGAACTATAAACTGTCGAAACTATGATATTTCGCAATAAAACGTTTTTTACAGTTACATTTGAATTGTAAGAAGTTCCGGAGTTAAACAAGGACATCAGAAATTACTTTGTGGAATATAATAACCGCCAATCAAAAGATCACGCCTCATATTGAATGTTAACTTAGGTAAAACATGAAAAAACCATTTTATATTTGAATTTCCCGCTTCTAGTCGTCGAATGCACCTTAAATACGGATGTTTGTTCTTCTTTCACGTAAAAACTACTTGATGGATTCTGAAACGCAGTAATATTGCTTACGTATCAGAATAACTATAGGCAATACAGGATATTTGCGAACAAAACACAATGTAGCTTTTATATAAAGTAGGATGACCCACGGACATAAAATCTTTTTAATTTCTCTCTATTGGCTCATCTTAATATCTCTTTATAGCCTTACCATAGAAACATGCACTTTCCTAACTGAAATTCTCATTAAATAATTAATTTATAAATTAGTGGAAGAAATTATAAATCCGCACACACTACGAAACCGATTTTAATGAAAATGTACAAATAATCTTCCCTTCTAGAAGTTTAGCAAGGGCAAGGACATAGACTACTTTTTATCCGGGTACGAGTACCTTGGGAAGAGAGTGGAACCACGAAAAATAAACAGTACAAATAATAGCGTCCTAGCCGATTGTCGGCCACGGCGGCTGTTCTCATATAAGGAGATCAGCCAGCTGCGCAGGATATATTATAGTGCACAGCATTTGCGCAGACACAGGTGCACTCCCTATTCCCTCACTCTCATAACCCGATGGGACGGCAATCCGACACGACCGGAGAGAGATCAGGCGCAGGACCGACATTAACGTGCTCTCCGATGCACGAGTGTATCAATCACCACCTTCCAACTCCGGGCTGCTTTGAAAGCGATTTCGGCCCGTCCCCGGAATCGAACCCGAGACCTCGTGCACTGCAGTCGGCTATGCGACCACTAGACCAACGAGGGAGTTAAACAGTATAAATGTATGTATGACCAAAGTTCTCTTTGTCCAACAAGTTGTGAAATACACAAAAGACCACACAGCTGGTACAAAAGCCATATTCAAAACCATCTATAAACCAATTTACCTATCCGGTTTAGGCATTAGAAAATGTCAAAACGCATTCAACACTAGCTCCTTATCACATTGCTATTGCACTCAATTCTCGATACTATGTCCAACAAATAGTTAACAGATAAACTTTATTACTAACCTAAGGTAATTACTTAACTTAAAAGCGACCGCTTTCCATAACCGAGTAACACTAAATCAACAATGTCACAGTTAATTATGTAAAACAATATCTTAATTATAACATTTCTGTCCACGATTTGTGTTGCCCAACAATCCTTTTCGTACCAAATATAGAAATAATCCCGCTACAATCTAATTCCAATCTGTAAACTTCCTGGCTGTTTACGATATCGAACCTTTTTTATATTATTTAGTACTGGCATGATAGAATTGCCAAATGTGAAGGCCTTATTTAGTTAGTCTTTTTTTTTTGCTCTCTGTCATGTCTTTGCAGAAATAACAACATTTATTTTTTCAGAAGCTTTTTTATTTTATTACATACAATTCCATACAGTCCCTTACATTTGGTCCTTCGAGCCGGATAAGAAGAACATGACTTATGGATATTATGTAAATATGGAATTGTAATCTCGAATATTANTCCATTCAGTCCCTTACATTTGGTCCTTGCAAGCGGATAAGAAGAACATGACTTATGGATATTATGTAAATATGGAATTGTAATCTCGAATATTACCTAAATACTGAAGATCGAAGTTCGATATCTACACGGAGTCCGCACGCCATAGCCTACTTGATTTTGGGCATGGCCTACCTGAACTAGTCGTGGCCTACGTGAATTCGTCGTGGCCTACGTGACTTACGACGTGAAGATCTTCCTTAGTAATTTGGAGAAGTTGGATAACTGAAGTTGGATACGGCTTTATAGTGGTGTTCATATTAATACTATTAATAATTATACCCAGTACTCTGAATTACATGTATTATAAGGTAATATTTCGACTAAGTTTCTGAAACTCGTTAAGGTTGGTACACTACCTATTTATTTATTTAGATTGTTATAACCAAATAATTGATTTATTTGCAGTTAACTAGCTTCATTGTCAAACTAAGCAGAAACTAGGTGTATTACACATATTAAGTGATTTCAATACATCTTTATGAGTTATTTTAGGTTTTCTGTTAAGTTTTCATTAGTGTAAGTTAGTATTAAACAATCTATTAGGTAGATTACCCTTATTTTTACACTTTAACTTGTTGTATTTCCTTATTTTTATAGCGCAAGACATATTGTTAGTTTGTGAGACTTTGGTATTAATTTATTTTATAAAACTTGCAGTGTTATTAATACCGGTCTCCAAAATGCCCGACAAGGAGTCAGTCAGAAAACGCGCGAGTTGCAAGGGTCGGTTGACAGCATTTACCAACTATGTCAATGAGTTGGATGATTCATTGGATGCGTCACAGGTTTGCGAATTGCAACTGCGTTTGGGTAAGATGGAAAACTTATTTTCACAGTTTGATGAGGTTCAATTAAAATTAGAGTGTTTAGCTGATGATGTCAATAGTCAACTACCGGAGCGAAACGAGTTTGAATCTAAGTATTATAAGATCTTTGCAAAGGCTCAAGACTTACTTACACGTAACTTAAAACCAACAAAGAATGAACCTTTGGAAAGTGATTATAGTTCGGCACAAACGCGTAATCGCAGGCTTGTTAAATTACCTACCATACAACTGCCTAAGTTCAGTGGGTCCTATGAAAAATGGTTGGAGTTCCATGATACGTTCTCTAGCTTGATACATAGTAACGATGATATTGATGACGTTAACAAGTTTCATTATCTTAGGGCGTCTCTCGAGGGATCAGCTGCTGTGGTGATTCAATCTATTGAGTTTTCTGCCAAAAATTATTCTGTTGCATGGAAAATATTGTGTGAGCGTTACGACAATAAGCGAGTTTTAATTCAAAACCATGTAGCAGCGTTATTTAATCTCGAGACAGTTAAGAAGGAGTCATCAATAGCCTTAAAACGTGTTATTGATTCTGTTAATAAGAATCTACGTTCTTTAGAGTCGTTAGGAGAGCCAACAGATCATTGGGACACACTTTTGATTCATATGGTTTCAAGTAAGTTGGATTCCAAAACCTTCCGTGAATGGGAAGAATTTAAGGGTGGTTTAGGTAAGGAAAAGCCAATCACATTAGATGTATTTTTTGGTTTTTTGCGATGCCGTTCAGATTTGTTAGAGACTATTGAAATGTCACAAAATAATACAAATAATTCATCTTTTTCTAACTCTAAACATAAGAGTATGGTGTCTGTAACCAGTGCAACAGATAGGCAGTCTAATTCATTTAAAACGTGCCCGAAATGTAGCGGTGAACATTATCTTAGTAACTGTTCTCAATTTTTAGGTCTTAGTAATGAACAGAGGTTAGAGTTACTACCGCAATATAAAATATGTTTTAATTGTTTCCGACCGGGCCATTTTGCAAATCGTTGCAAGTCAAGTGGTTGCAAAATATGTAAATGTAAGCACAACACTCTAGTTCATCTTGCAGATGGTCAAGTTAAGCCGTTTACTAAACCATCAGCCTCTATCGGTAACTGTGATGACAGCGGTGATGTTTCTAACCCATTGTCCAATACCAACGTAACTTTGTCGGCACACGTCACGGCGAATGTACGAAATAAAGGAGAAGTTCTTTTAGCCACTTCATTGTTAAAAGTTTATGACAGCAGTGACCGCGAACATATTGGTCGAGCTATTCTTGACAGTGGTAGTACCTCGTGCCTTATCACAAAAAAATTCTGTAGTTTATTGAATTTACCGACTATCAAAGTTAGCGAGACATTAATGGGCTTTAATCATTCTAACTCACCAATAAGTAAAATGTGTTGCGTTCCGATAAAATCATTGAACGAAAACTTTTCTAAAAATATTAATTGTTTTATCTTACCTTCTATTACTGATGAAGTGCCTTGTCGTCAACTTGATCTTAAGGACTTAAATATTCCGAGTAATTTATGTCTAGCTGATCCTTATTTTTATGCACCATCCCCCGTGGACTTAATTATAGGCGCAGATGTTTTCTGGGACCTCTTAGGTGCAGAAAAAATAAACCTCGGTATTGGTAAACCGGTACTATTTGAGACTAGACTTGGTTGGATAGTTTCAGGCCCTGCGGTCAGTAGTGGCCAAGTGTCGCGTTCGCCCTCATTAATTTGTAATTTTACAAATATTCATCATCCTGAATCTAATGTTTTACAGGATGACTCAAGTACTGATGACCTTCAAAACCCTTTATCGCGTTTTGGGCCGCTTGAGGAAGTTAGCCATCAGTCATCAGTATTACATTCTCTAAAAGAGAAAATGTGCGAAGAGCACCTTATTAAAAACACTTCGCGTCTGAGAGATGGCCGTTTTTGTGTTCCTTTAAAAACAATCACATGATAACTTAGGTGATTCTGTAAACAGAGCAAAGCAGTGTTTGCTTTTATTAGGGTGTAGGTTTAAGGGTCAACCTTCATTTAAAGCACGTTATTGTGATTTCATGAAAGAGTATGTCAACTTAAAACATAATAATATGTTAATATGTGCACCTGATCCACAGAAGGTTGCATACTTTATACCTCATCATGGTGGTATCCGTGAAAGTAGTTTAAAGGTATTCAATGCTAGTAGTCCTACCACATCTGGAGTATCATATAATAATTTACCAATGATAGGTTCTACTGTTCAAGATGTTCTAGCTAGTCTGTTAACAGCTAAAAGCCGAGTAGCTCCAATTAAACCAACAACGATACCAAGACTCAAACTTTGCGCGGTGTTGGTAAGTGTTCGTCTTTACGAAAAAGTGATTTACGCTCATAAAGCTAACGTTAGAAGTGACACCTTATGGACTGACTCGACGATTGTTTTAGGTTGGATTAAAATGTTGCCAATAAAATTACAACCTTTTATATGTAATCGTGTCCCTGAGATATTAGACAAAACTGGAGCCTGCTCTTGGAGGCATGTTGAAACACAATTAAATCCAGCTGACTATGTATCACGTCGAACAGATGTAACCCTTTTACAATTCTTTGAATTATGGTGGTCAGGCCCTGAATTCTTACGATATGTCTCTAAATGGCCTGATAACCCGATAGATATAACTAAAGAACTTCCTCAAATTAGTTCCGAAGTTTCTTTCCTTAATTTAAATTTAAATTCTCGACCACCTTTAATAGATATTCAAGCTTCACTACACTTAAACGGTCGGTTGCATATGTATTAAGGCTTATAATTCATTATCTAAAAATCTATTTTTTTTACGTGGTTGTCGTCTTACTAAAGTGTACATTGTTCTTTTCGTGTGCTTCACTACTGTACACATTGAGTTGGTAGGTGATTTAACAAGCAGCATTTATTTATCAGTTTTACGTAGGTTTGTTTCGCGAAAGGGAAAACCTAAACACCTGATAATGGGACTTCGTTTGTTGGTGTTTATCATAAACTTGTTAAGTTTTTAAAAGGGCAGTTGCGATTTGTTGACCGGTGATTTATCAAATGAAGACTTAATTTTCATTTTATCCCTCCTTATTCTTCTCACTTTGGAGGTCTTTGGGAGGCCGGTATTAAATCAGTTAGGTTTGACCTAAAGAGAGTACTGGGCAATTGTAACCTTACTTATGAGGAGCTGAACACTGTACTAGTACTTACAGTTTACTCAATTTTCGCCCACTCACACCACTATCTACGGATTCCAACGACTTATCGCGGCTTACACCTGGACACTTCTTAATAGAACGACCGTTGACATCACTTCCCGCATCAAACCTAGAAGACCGGTCTCTATCTCACCTAACCAGATATCATTGAATAGCTTCGTCAACATTTCTGGTTTCAATGGAGGTAAAGAATACGTGTCAGAGCTTCAGTAACGCATCAAATGGCGATCCTGCACGATCCTTAGAAAGAGGCACTCTTGTGCTCATCAATGATGAAAGGCTACCTCCTTTGAAATGGCGATTGGGCCGAGTCACAGAAGTCTTCCCTGAACATGATGGCATCAGTCGTGTGGCGGACATCAGGACGTCGAGTGGTGACGTGGTTCGTCGGGCGTTCAGCAAAATATGCCCCTTACCGATATCTCACACGGAAGATTCTGGTTGAGAGTCGAGCTCTCAACGCCCGGGGGGATGTTTACGATATCGAACCTTTTTTATATTATTTAGTACTGGCATGATAGAATTGCCAAATGTGAAGGCCTTATTTAGTTAGTCTTTTTTTTTTTTGCTCTCTGTCATGTCTTTGCAGAAATAACAACATTTATTTTTTCAGAAGCTTTTTTATTTTATTACATACAATTCCATACAGTCCCTTACACTGGCAAAATAAGGGAACAGTCAATTCTATTCAATGCGAAGAATCGTCTTTATGTGGTAGTTATTGTAAATATAGACTAAAGGAACCGAGGAAATGACACATTTGTAATGCAATTAAAAGTTTAAGAAGACTTTTATTAGCAAACTAGCTTCTGCCAGCGATTTCGTTCGCAGAGCAGGTCGTTTATGCCAGCGACAACGGGTCGTCATAATCAAAGATCTTTCCCTTCACTGCTTTGCTCCTATTGACTGTAGCGTGATGAAAAGTAGATATACTATAACCAGCTCAGGAGTATGAATAATAATTGTACCAAGTTTCGTTAAAGTCCGTCGAGTAGTTTTTGTATCTATAACGGTTATACAGACAGACAGACAAAAATTGCATTTTTGGCATCAGTATCGATCCCTAATCACCCCCTGATAGTTATTTTGGAAATATAAATATTTCATATACAGAATTGACCTCTCTACAGATTTATTATGAGCATAGAAGATAGATGGCGTTCTAAATAGTGTTGATCATTTGGCAAAGTCGTCGAAAGTCTAAATTAACGCGCAATTCTTCGCAGTCCCCTGGAAATACTCCAAGCCGTGACATACACTGTAAATACTAAGCTAAGATTAAACTTGAGAGAAAAACACTGCATTCTAAGTAAAATGCTTTTAACCTAATTGTATTTCACTGCTAGTTTAATATAATAGAAAATTCTGTTACCTGAGCAGAGGTCGCAAATACAGTTACTACGATATCACTATTCAAGCGAACCTTCCTATGCATATCTTTTGCTTATTATGTAAATATACAAATATTTTTTTTAGTGTACAGACAACAGCAGGTCAACGTATACATCATCTGCCTAGCCTTTTCCCAACTATTTTGGGGTCGGCTTCCAGTCTAACCGGATGCAGCTGAGAACCAGTGTTTTTATGGAGCGACTGCCTATCTGACCTCCACAACCCAGTTACCTGGGCAATCTGGCACCACTTGGTAAGACTTGGTAAGGTCAACGTATACGAATCTGTCAAATTTTACCATTCGAATATTAGCCTTCCGCTATTGTGATAAGGTTGAAAATCTATTGCAGAAATTTGACAGATTGTAGTAACTTGATGTGCTGTTGTCTGTACAATCTGTATTGTGTATAAAATTTTGTATTTCAACCATCATCTGCCTAGCCTTTTCCCAACTATATTGGGATCGGCTTCCAGTCTATCCAGATGCAGCTGAGATCCAGTGTTTTACATTGAGCGATTGCCTGTTTCCACAACCCTGCTACCCGGGCAACCCGATACCCATTGATAAGACTGGCTGTCAGACTTTCTGGCGGATCTGACTACTCCGTAACGACTGCCAAAGATGGTCAAATGACAGCCGGGACCCACCAGTTTATCGTGCCTTCCGAAACACGGAAGAACTCGTTATGACAAGATGGTTACCCATCCACGGAAAGACCGTTTCAAGCGTTGCTAAATTTTATGTTCGATCGATCGGCGTGGCTTTGACTTAGCCACGGGCTCTTGAAAATTTCAATGTGGGTGTGTTATTTTGTCCGCAAGTGTATGCGTACCCCGCCCTGTATCGTGTGTTGACATTTTGATGGCTATCCGCACATTGCGAAATAATAACATCACTATCCTGCTCACGCATTTCGTATTCCGCCGCGCTAGAATAAGACGGGAGATAAAGTTTTCTCATTGCCGCAATGCAACCTGCGCAGGAGTCGATGCGCATTTGCGATACGTACGACACCGGTGCAATTGTAATGCAAAACCAGTCGTTAGCTAAATGTAGTTAAAATATTCCTGATTGACATCTGTCGGGTTGCCGCCCGCAAGTCCTTAATAGTAGGCTCTCGCTCGGTGCGGACGAATTAAAGTAATCTTTACATCTTTTAGACTAATGATGGGACATTAAGTACAGAATATGTAATACTTGCTGTTCCCTGCGGATACACCCGCGTCGTGAGGGCCCTACTTCCTGCAACTGGATAAAAAGTAGCATATGTACTTTCTCAGACTCATGATTATCTGTGAACCTCTTTTTGATGGGAAATCCTCAAATCACCCGCTGTGGGTGAAGCGTGAGGGAGTGTCAGACTCTTACTCTTACTTAACTATTTCACATCTTCTGCAGGACTATCTGTATACTTAATTTCATTGAAATTGGTTCAGTAGTTTTGGCGTGAAAAAGTTCGACAGATAAACACACAGAGTAACTTTAGCATTAAATAAAATATTAGTAAGGACCTTTCATAACATTGTGGCTGAAGATAGGGCGAGATATGGTGCGTTTAAACAATTTAAGTGGGGCAATCATGGTTGAGGGATGTGGTATTGTGAAGTGGTGTATTATTTGTTACATTGTAGTCTGATTGCCCTGGTGGCACTGTGGTTGATTGTTGACTTGTGCCAAATTTAAGTTCGGTTCTCAATACTGCGTGTGGAAAACTGAAGTGGTTTGGGATGTTTCTGTTCCTTCTATTGGAATATTTAGTTGTTACAAAATAAAAAAAAAACTTATTCAAGTACCTAAGAAGCTATAAAAGACGATCGTTTAGCAATCCATGATTGTAATGGCTTTTGGGAAATCTTAAAATCTTGCGAGACATGTGTACTTAGATACCTATTTATACTTAACATTTAAAAAAGTTAGAACATCATCTGGAACCTCTGAAGGTTCCAAATGAAGTTCTAGATAACTATCTGACAGGTTATGTTATAGAAATGTTTTTACCACAACCTGTGAAATTTCTGCAATAGATTTTCAACCTTATCACAATAGTGGAAGGCTAATATTCGATTGGTAAGATTTGACAGATTCATACCTATACGTTGACCTGCTGCCGCCATCTGCCTAGCCTTTTCTCTGCTATATCGGAGTCGGTTTCCAGTCTAACTATAACTATAATTTTTAAAGCCTATAATATTTAAGAATAACAGTTTAATACTTACTATACCGTCACAGAATTTCCGTAAATCTCTGGGCCGAATTCTTAAAATTTACCTACACGACCTCCAGTCGCAAATCTCAAAGCCTCCATTAAGTTAGAACTTCATCTGGAACCTCTGAAGGTTCCAAATAGAGTTCTAGATAGTTATCTGACAGGTAATGTCATAGAAATATTTTTAATATTGACTACTTTTCTATGACATTATTTGTCTTCGTCTGGAACTTCAGAAACTAGCCCTAAGCGTTTTACAAGTCATACTCACACTTTGAATATTTTGTGCTATCTGGAAGGCTTTTTTTTATCGATGGGAAATCATCAGATAACACTTCCCGCTGTGGGTGACAGCGTGAGGGAGTGTCAGACTTTTACTGACTAAACCCACCGTGTTCCTTCGGGAGCCCTTTGTGCGCCAGGGCCGCAGTAACTCTTTCGAACAACCCGCAGCCCCGACGGGCTCTGGCCCTAGTGGGCCCCGCAGGGGTTTGCTGACACTCTCTAAGGAGCACGTGGAACAACGCACGCCGCCGACACGGGCCTGTCGTCTCTTAGGAGACGGAAGGACGATGAGCCACCCGAAACTCACCGCCCACAGACCCACACTATCTGGAAGGCTTATAAAACAATTCGAGCTTATGAAGATATTGAAAGCAAACCTATACCTTTAACAGGATCACTTACATTCCTCACTTTACGCAACATTTTAACACAACAAAGTAACAGCAGTAAATAACAAAATTAAACATTTAACGACCAAAAATTATAGCGTACAAATGGATTTAGCGAATTTATGTGCAAAATTATCATATAGTGCGCAGGCGCAGACACAAATCAAACGCTAGTCTCCGTGACCGTTGCACCTACTATTCATTAATTTAGTGTATCTAGTTTAGTTCGACAAAACTTTGGCAATAATTTCAATAAGTAGGCGGAACGACGCAAAAGGTCGATAGGCTTTTGTGAATTTAATGTTGGGGCTGTAAAACAGGCGATTTTTGTTATAATAAGAGATCTTTAAGTACAAACAACAGCACATCAAGTTACCACAACCTGTCAAATTTCTGCAATAGATTTTCAACCTTATCACAATAGTGGAAGGCTAATATTCGATTGGTAAAATTTGACAGATTCGTATACGTTGACCTGCTGTCGTCTGTACCATTTATGGAAGCCATCATCTGCCTAGCCTTTTCCAAACTATGCTGGATATGTTGAAGTCGGCTTCCTAGGCAACTTGATGCAGCTGAGAGCCTTAAAAGCTTTTATTATTTAACAATCACAGTTTAAGTACCGTCATAGAATTTCCGTAAATTTCTTGGCCGAATCCTCGAAAAATCATATTTACATATACGACTTTCACTCGCGAATGTCAAAGCCTCCAATAAAATCTAAGCATAAGTTTGTAAACCTAAGTGTAGAAATGATTCGAACTGAATAATTACTGTTACAATATACACAGCATTAGGTGTTAACGTTAACCAAAAATTATGGTTAAGACAATTAGCTAGAATTATTTATTAGAACGTAATTATAGACCTAGTATTTAATAGTATTCCTGCAGAATGTTATGAAAACATAAATAATGTTTAAAACTCTCGTTTCGACACTTTTCAGGAAGTTTTTCATTAGTTTTTACCCGACTAGGGCAAAGCGAAAAGGAGGGTTATGATTTTGACCTGTTTGTATTTGTATGTATGTATGTATGTATGTATGTATGTATGTATGTTCATCGGTTCCCTCATAACTTCTAAACTACTTATCGTAATTTAACAAATGAGATATCATTAGAAGCGTCTTGGCCGTC
Source organism: Heliothis virescens (assembly GCA_002382865.2). Taxonomy (NCBI): domain Eukaryota; kingdom Metazoa; phylum Arthropoda; class Insecta; order Lepidoptera; family Noctuidae; genus Heliothis; species Heliothis virescens. The sequence goes on along the minus strand of NWSH02000162.1, from coordinate 5,617,294 downwards.
CGCTGGTTATAGGATATGTAAAATTACAAAAATATTCTTGTGGCGCCCTCTAGAGGACATTAAGTAGTCAACTTAAAAAAAAATGTCATCATAAGGTACCGTGTTGCATATCAAAAGAAAGGGCTTAATTAGCACATTTCAAAAATATAAATATTGTAGGTAAATATTGTATGAGGCGCCTTCTGGAGAATGAAAACATCATAGTAGGCTCAGGTCTATAGATGGTTTATTTATTTGTGCCTTGGATCATAACAAATAAAGTGCCCTCATGATTCACGAGTTCTAGAGGAATTAGAAAGGTTGCGCAGTCTCCAAAATTATTAAAATAAAAAATAAGTTCAAAAACTAAAACCCGACTACTGAAATATCGCGCTCTAAAAAGCAAAAAACAAGATAATATGCATTAATGTGTTACATAAAATACTAATCATAAGGATGTTAAGATAGTAGCCGTAGTCGTATGCCACCAATACTAACAAAACAACACACTGTGTTATTTAAAATACTCCGTCAATCTCAGGCCGTTCAACCATTTTTAGATGAGCCTATTGAGAGTGACGCTGGGCCTTTAGTGAAAAGTAACATCCTAAATCAATACATAGTTGGCATACGACTACGGCTACTGTCTTAACATCCTTATGATTAGTTTTTTATGTAACACATTAATGCATATTATTCTGTTTTTTTTGCTTTTTAGAGCGCGATTTTTCAGTAGTCGGTTTTAGTTTTTGAACTTTTTTTTATTTTTTAACGATCTAGACGCCTACAACCGAGACTGGTGGGAACGCGCAAAAGACCGAGAGGTGTGGAAGCAAGATGGGGAGGCCTTTGCCCAGCAGTGGGACAGTATAGGCTAGTATAATAAAAAAAAAAAGAATTATTAACGAAAAAGTAGACTGTAGTAATGTAGGTACGATTTTAAACAAATAAGTTTAAAACATTGTAAATTTGAAAATCTAAAAAAGCCCGACTAAGCTTTTTTCAAAAAGAAACATTGCAATACTAAAAAAAACTTAATGAAAAGTCTCAATTGTAAGATCATTATCTAAACCAGCGGTCGGCAACGCGCGGCCCGCGGGCCGCATGCGGCCCGCGAACGTCTTACCTGCGGCCCGAGAAGGTTTTGTAAATATGTCTTAATAATATCAAAATAAATGGATAAACAAACTGCAAGCAACCGTATCGTCAATACTGTGACATATCAGAAAATTTACTTTAACTAAAGAGCTTTAATCAAATACAGCGCATCAAAAAATTGGTCCTCATCGCTGTCACTCGAAATGTAATGTACTCAAAAGGCTTTTTTTTTATATCGATGGGAAATCATCAGTATGACCCCTCCCGCTGTGGGTGACAGCGGAAGGGAGTGTCAGACTTTTACTGACTAAAACCCACCGTGTTCCTTCGGGAGCCCTTTGTGTGCCAGGGCCGCGGTAACTCTTTCGAACAACCCGCAGCCCCGACGGGCTCTGGCCCTAGTGGGCCCCGCAGGGGTTTGCTGACACTCTCTGAGGAGCGCGTGGAACAACGCGCGCCGCCGACACGGACCTGTCGTCTCTCAGGAGACGGAAGGACGATGACCCACCCGA
>NWSH02000162.1:5598473-5614804 GCA_002382865.2 Heliothis virescens | reverse complement strand
TGCTTGAGGTTCTCTGCTTGTGCAGCGGCAGAGCCAGCACAACACGCAGTTCTGGGAAGGTGGCGCAAGAGTGTCGACGCAGGTCGCGTCCCACACTAAAGCACACTGGCAGCGATGAGGAGAGCAGCAAGGAGCACCCAGATTGAGGCAAACAGCGAGTCTGAAAGTGGTGTCATCAAACATGGTGCCTATGTTTGACGAAGGGAGTGCAAAGAGCCAAAGACCCCACTTCTCGTCCTAGCTCGGTCGTCGAAGGTCGTCTAAGATGGATAATAATTTATGTCCGATAATTTTATAAATTTATGCAAAAGATTGGTGTGCTTCCATAAGTGAGATGCACATAAAACAACAGTAACATTCGGCTTCTGGGGTTAATATGAGAAGTGCGGCCCGCCGTTATGTTTTTTTGCTACCTAGTGGCCCTTGCCTGCCAAAAGGTTGCCGACCGCTGATCTAAACCATTACCTCACTTTAGATGCCTAAGCCCAAGTCCTTTATACCCAAGTAAATACGCATATAATTGCAAAGGAGATTAACAATAAATTAACAGCAATATATCGCCGATTTACCAATACTTGTGGGCTCTAAGATTTTAGCTCGATTACGTAAACTAGGTAGGTACCTACAATCACTTTTGAAACCTATTAAACATTGCCATTTCAATTACTTATATGTATGGAGACGAATTTTGCGCATTATTTCAATAATTTCATACTAATGTTCCCTATTACGCAATGTGTTACCCGACTTCCCAAAAAAAGGACCTGCTTAGTTTGACCAGTATGTATGTTTGTGCACGATTATCTCGCGTTTGGTTGAATCGATTTTGATGGGGTTTTATTATTAACGACTCCTCAACGTACAAGTACAAACCCTCATAGTAATTTTAGCAAGTCCCAGGAATCGAACCCGGAACATCTAACGAAAAACCAAACGCTGCTGTTTTTTTCGTGAAAAATTGATAAACCTAAAAAAATCCTATAAATAGTAAACTCTTTGTCCATCTGCGTGAAATAGCTACCTTTGAAAGTGAGTGAAACCACAGAATAAGTGTATGTCTAGAATATAGCTGTAACACCAATAAGGAGATTGTTGACATTTAGACTGACTTTTGAAATTAGATATTGCAATTAATGTGCATTGAGTGTTAGTATCGAGTGTACTGCGTAGTTAATTTAGTTTATCTCTTCATTGCAGGTGCTGTTTATTGCACATTTTCTAAACTGTTGGCTTGTTATATTGTTTTAAAATTATTTTAGTGTTGTTTCTTGTTGTAGAAAGTTGTAGGTAGTTTTTATCTTACGTCAAGAGAGAATTTTGGAATATAAAAGAGTGTATGAATCATTTCAAAGATGATAGGGGCTTGAAAATGAGTTGTGAAATGACATCATACAAAAGAAAGACATAAGGCACCATCATCTGCCTAGCCTTTTCCGTCTAACCGAATGCAGCTGAGAACCAGTGTTTTACATGGAGCGACCGCCTGTCTGACCTCCACAACCCAGTTACCCGGGCAACCCTGGCATCTCTTAAAAAGGTTAAGACTGGTTTCAGACTTTCTGCGCTTCTGGGAACTACCCGTAACGACTGCCAAAGATGTTCAAATGACAGCCGGGACCCACCAGTTTATCGTGCCTTCCAAAAACACGGAAAAACTCGTTGTGACAAGATTCAAGGTCACCTATCCACGGACCGACCACGCCAAGCGTTGCTTAACCTTATGATCGATCGATCCGCGCGGCTTTGACTTAGCCACGAGCTCTTCTAAAGACATAAGACACCAATTGACATATAAAATACATAATTCAATACTTCCTTGACTAAAAAACTCAAACAAAGTCTCAGACAACACTAGTATTTAACAACAGGTAGCCAAATATAACTTAGTCTATCAGATGGCTAACCAAATAATCTATAACCAAGTTTCTTGAAGACAGTTATTACGTACTTGCGCGTGGGCAGATGATAAGCTACCGATGTTACACTTAAGTTAACATTGAGAATATATGCTGTAGGTTTTATCAGGACCAGTAACCGTGACATGTTTTAGCTATCATTGTTCTCATGGTGACAGTGAGATATGACAGGCAAAAACGAGATTCTGTCGGTGTGCGGTACTGAACTAAAAAAAATTCTTCTGGTCTGCTAAACAGTAGCAAATTGCATAGCGATTAGCAGTTCAAGCCGAAATCGCTATGTGGGTTTTAGAAACATTCATGAAACAGCCCAGAGTCTGGATGTTGGCAGTGGTACACACCCCTGTGCCTCAGTAGCAGCAATTCCACCTCAGACGCCGTCAGGTAATTTGAGAAAAATCTGACACTTGTTAGGTGATTTAAAAAAACCTGCATCTCACTTGTTAAAAAGGAGAAGACACGTTCTTCTCCTTTTCTTCATATTTATCATATTCTTGGTACAAACCTAATAAAAATGTTGCTTGATAAAGCAATGAAAAGCCAGCTCCAAGCTCCAGATTAAATAGGTACTGAAATACATATTGACTGATGACTAAAAAGATAGCCTTTAACTGGAAACTACTTACACCCCTATATACCCACCCTCCTAATCAGATTAAGATAACAATGGCATCCCCACCTCCAGGTCATTTCCTCGTCAGCTGTAATTGCAACGTTGACGCACACATGTAAACTGGGGCGAATTGAATTGCTGTGACGTCACAACATGGCGCCGGTCATCTCCGGCCAATCATCACCGCGGTTTATTAGTTCGAACAACGGCTATAGATTATGTTCAAGATATTGGACATGTAATTTGCAAAAGGTAGGTAGCATAAGAAGATGTTTTTCTTCTAACAGAGAAAAATATTGCCTAAATACTCAAAGAATTTTCTGAAGAGCTCGTGGCTAAGTCAAAGCCGTGTGAGTCGATTGATCATGAAGTTAAGCAACCTTTGGCTCGGTCGGTCCTTGGATGGGTAACCATATTGTCATGGCGATTTCTTCCGTGTTTTGGAAGAAACAATAAAATGGTGGGTCCCGGCTGTCATTTGAACATCTTTGGCAGTCGTTACGGGTATTCAGCAAGTCTGATATGATGGCGTCCAAGGCAGATTGTCAGACACGGCGGCTGTTCTTATATAAGGAGATCAGCCAGCTGCGCAGGACATATTATAGTGCNGTTTGGTAGTCGTTACGGGTATTCAGAAGCCAAAAAGTCTGACAACTAGTTTTAGCAATAGGTATCAGGTGCCCGGGTTACTGGGTTGTGGAGGACAGACAGGCAATCGCTCCAGGTAAGACTGGTTCTCAGCTACATGCGGTAAGACTGGAAGCCGATCCCAAAATAGTTTGGGAAAATGCTAGGTAGATGATGATGACTCATAAAATCTTCTGATAATAGACAAATAAGGAAAAGTTCTTAATGCCAAATACACTCAAACGATCGAACAATCCCAAAATTATTTCTAAATTACGCAGGTACCCTATTTCGCAAACCACTCGATAATTTCTCTACCATACCTGAGCATTGCAAGTAATCACTCGAAAAGGGCAGCGGTGGCCGGATTCCTCTATCTTCGGAATTAACTCCTCATTAAGAAATTGTCGCTACCGACGAATTGACAGCATAATAGGCCAACCTCGATTTAAACTTATTAGTTTTAACTACTTATTGACTGCCAGTCATTTATTGAAGTTATTTAATTTCGAAGAAATATTTACTCTTAAGAAATAGTAACAAATTGATGTGTCCGGTAGTCGTTTAGTTTTATTAATTGTTAATAGGTGTATAATATATTTGAGGCTAGTGTAATTTAGATTGTTTATTTATCTGGATTTATTAGTTTCATTTTATTTAACTGGGTTTATGTAAAATAATGAGTTGGGTTTAGTTTTGAGATTATACAGTAGGTTATATTGCCATTTGGAGCTACACACAATTTGCTAAAATAGTTACCATAATCTGTTTCATGTTGACCTACAACGCTTATGAAACAGATGAAGTACCTAATTATTTCGCAATAAAGGTATTTAAATGAAATGTTCTTAATCTATATCTATATAATATATATTTTTTCAATATTTACTGACTGTGGTTTTACTGTATGTACAAACTTACTATCTATGCATATAAAAGAAAAATATGGCATCAAAAATCTCGTGCTCATCGCCGCCCACTGGAATGCAATAACAATGCTTCATTTTCGTCCAAAATAAAAACCAGCTCTTGGGTCCTTGGCTGAAGTGTCAGCAAGCCGCTAAGCTCATTCTTAAAAAGACCCCACTTAAATGAATTAAATTATTAATTAATTTAAATAACAACTTTACATTTATTTTACACCCAAAAATGATATAAAGATTTCAACGAAGGCAAAATTTTCAACTTACCAATCTAGAAATTTGATAGCATTTTCGCCTAGAAACCTGCTCAACTTATTACTCATGCGCAGTCGTGACCTATGGCTCGACAGACACACCACGACTGCAATGGGTTCCTTCACCCAATTCTGACGGCGCAACCTGTGGGAAATAGGCAGACCTTATGGTCACGACCATGTGGTGTCAAGACATGCATGTTTGGCTAATCTTATATGTAATGTGTCTTAAGAAGTATGATAATTATTTATTCATTTGTAATATTTGGGGGCACGGCAGTGCCCCCGCCAAGTCGAGCGCAAAGCAAACACTGCCGTACCATCCTTTACTGGAACCATTTCGACGCATTTTCAGGCCTCTGTTTGAGAACCTCTGGATAATACCAGAACGCCGAAATTTTCATCATCCAGAAAGCTATAATCACATACGTAAAACCCAGAATTTCAAGTCTGTAGGTCATTTAATTTCGAAGTTAATCGAAAGCAAAGTTTCGTATTTTCGACACTCACTCACTCATGATCATCAAAATAGAACTAGTACTTCCAATAAAGTCAGAGAGCTGAAATTTGGAACAGAGTTAGGATTTAATGACCACATATAAGGAAAACTATAAAAACTAGGATAATCGAAGATCTGGAGTACCTGGTGACCCTGATTAGAAAACACAAAAGCCCAACCAAACTATTAGAGGAATCAACATAACGCCTTAGGTAGATATCAATAAGCTCACGTTTCTACAAAAAGAAGTGAAATCCCACCAAAAACATTCTGTAAAAAACTAGCCAATTCTCGCTGAAGCTGCTTGTTTATCTCTAAAAAGTAATGAAATCTAGACAAAGTCGTGCTGAGTCTAAGGATTCTTACTGCGATTTCTTTACTATTATTATAGTTAATGCTATATGACTGGCCGTTGACTAGTACTCACTAACGTATAAAGAATGATCAACGGCCAGTCATACAGCATTAACTATAATAGTAAAGAAATCGCCGTAAGAATCCTTAGACTCAGCACGACTTTGTCTAGATTTCATTACTTTTTTGGAGATAAACAAGCAGCTTCAGCGAGAATTGGCTAGTTTTTTACAGAATGTTTTTGGTGGGATACATATTTACATTTATTACCTTAATTATAACTATTCTTATATATGTTGTGGACCAAATGATATAGTCATTATGAAAAATGCCCAATCTGAGAGAGCAATTTAATAATAATCATTCAAATAATCAAATTGACCGGGCATTCTACATATTGTACATCGCCCTTGGGCAGAGTAATACAAACAAAATTTAGTATTTTTTCTTTTTTATTGTTACTTAAAATAAACTAAATGTTTAACAATTTAAGTAATCAGTCAGATTTTGTAAAGCTTGGAACGTCATTGAGCTAAATTCAGGTTGATTGTGAACTTTCAGTTTTCTGCAGCAGGCATGATTTCTGCCACGGCTCCGACGCTGCGGGGCTCCGGCGGTCCCACGCGAGTTTATCGTCGTAGATTGGTTTAACGCTCACCACCAGTGTTACAACCACCTGCTCCTCAACTCGCGGCCCGCCTCGCCTTTTAGGTTTGCTCTGGTAAGGTTTACTCTGGTTAGGTTTAATCTGGTTAGGTTTGCTCTGGTTAGCTTTTTAGTTAGGTTTGCTCTGGTTAGGTTTTCTGTTAGGTTTGCTCTGGTTAGGTTTTATGTTAGGTTTGCCCTACTTTAGGCTTCCTCTCGTTAGGTTTGCCCTAGTTAGGTTTGCTCTCGTTAGGTTTGCCCTAGTTAGGTTTGCTCTCGTTAGGTTTTTACCCTAGTTAGGTTTGCTCTAGTTAGGTTTGCTCTGGTTAGGTTTGCTCTAATTAGTTTTTCCCTAGNGTTTAATCTGGTTAGGTTTGCTCTGGTTAGCTTTTCTGTTAGGTTTGCTCTGGTTAGGTTTTCTGTTAGGTTTGCTCTGGTTAGGTTTTATGTTAGGTTTGCCCTACTTTAGGCTTCCTCTCGTTAGGTTTGCCCTAGTTAGGTTTGCTCTCGTTAGGTTTGCCCTAGTTAGGTTTGCTCTCGTTAGGTTTTTACCCTAGTTAGGTTTGCTCTAGTTAGGTTTGCTCTGGTTAGGTTTGCTCTAATTAGTTTTTCCCTAGTTAGGTTTTCTGTTAGGTTTTCTGATAGGTTTACTCCGGTTAGGTTTTCTGTTAGGTTTGCTCTCGTTAGGTTTGCCCTAGTTAGGTTTGCTCTCGTTGGGTTTGCTCTGGTTAGGTTTGCTCTCGTTAGGTTTGCCCTAGTTAGGTTTGCTCTCGTTGGGTTTGCTCTGGTTAGGTTTGCTCTTATTAGTTTTTCCCTCGTTAGGTTTTATGTAAGCTTTGCATTGGTTAGGTTTTCTGTTAGGTTTTCTGTTAGGTTTGCTCTGGTTAGGTCTTCTGTTAGGTTTGCTCTGTTTAGGTTTACTCCGGTTAGGTTTACTGTTAGGTTAGGTTAGGTTTGCATTGGTTAGGTTTTCTGTTAGGTCTGCTCTGGTTAGGTTTTCTATTAGGTTTACTCTCGTTAGGTTTGCCCTAGATAGGTTTGCTCTGGTTAGGTTTGCTCTTATTAGTTTTTCCCTAGTTAGGTTTTATGTTAGGTTTGCATTGGTTAGGTTTTCTGTTAGGTTTGCTCTGGTTAGGTCTTCTGTTAGGTTTGCTCTGTTTAGATTTACTCTGGTTAGGTTTACTGTTAGGTTAGGTTAGGTTTGCATTGGTTAGGTTTTCTGTCAGGTTAGGTTAGGTTTGCATTGGTTAGGTTTTCTGTTAGGTGTGCTCTGGTTAGGTTTTCTGTTAGGTGTGCTCTGGTTAGGTTTACTCTGGTTAGTTTTTCTGTTGACTTTGCTCTGGTTAGGTTTACTCCGGTTAGGTTTTCTGTTAGGTAAGGTTTGCATTGGTTAGGTTTTCTTTTAGGTGTGCTCTGGTTAGGTTTTCTGTTAGGTGTGCTCTGGTTAGGTTTACTCTGGTTAGTTTTTCTGTTAGGTTTGCTCTGGTTAGGTTTTCTGTAAGGTTTGCTCTGGTTAGGTTTACTCTGCTTAGGTTTGCTCTGGTTAGGTTTTCTGTTAGGTTTGCTCTGGTTAGGTTTACTGTGATTGGGTTTTCTGTTAGGTTAGGTTTGCATTGGTTAGGTTTGCATTGGTTAGGTTTTCTGTTAGGTTTGCTCCGGTTAGGTTTTCTGTTAGGGTTGCTCTCGTTGGGTTTGCTCTGGTTACGTTTGCTCTGGTTAGGTTTGCTCTGGTTAGGTTTGCTCTAGTTAGGTTTGCTCTGGTTAGGTTTTCTGTTAGGTGTGCTCTGGTTAGGTTTTCTGTTAAGTTTTCTGTTGAGTTTGCTCTGGTTAGGTTTACTCCGGTTAGGTATTCTGTTAGGTTAGGTAAGGTTTGCATTGGTTAGGTTTTCTGTTAGGTGTGCTCTGGTTAGGTTTTCTGTTAGGTTTGCTCTGGTTAGGTTTACTCCGGTTAGGTTTTCTGTTAGGTTAGGTTAGGGGCTCCGGCGGTCCCACGCGAGTTTATCGTCGCAAATACACATATACATAAAACCTAACTAGGGAAAAACTAATAAGAGCAAACCTAACAGAAAACCTAACTAGAACAAACCTAACTAGGGAAAAACTAATTAGAGCAAACCTAACCAGAGCAAACCTAACTAGAGCAAACCTAACTAGGGAAAAACCTAATGAGAGTAAACCTAACGAGAGCAAGCATAACTAGGGCAAACCTTACAGAAAACCTAACCAGAGCAAACCTAACAGAAAACCTAACCAGAGCAAACCTAACCGGAGCAAACCTAACAGAAAACCTAACCGGAGCAAACCTATCAGAAAACCTAACCAACGCAAACCTAACAGAAAACCTGACTAGAACAAACCTAACTAGGGAAAAACTAATAAGCGCAAACCTAACCAGAGCAAACCTTACTAGGGTAAAAACCTAACGAGAGCAAACCTAATTAGGGCAAACCCAACGAGAGCAAACCTAACTAGGGCAAACCTAACAGAAAACCTAACCAGAGCAAACCTAACAGAAAACCTAACCGGAGCAAAACTAACAGAAAACCTAACAGAAAACCTAACCAGAGCAAACCTAACAGAAAACTTTACCAGAGTAAACCTAACCAGAGCCAACCTACCGAGAGCAAACCTAACTAGGGCAAACTTAACAAGAGTAAACCTAACGAGAGCAAGCCTAACTAGGGCAAACCTAACAGAAAACCTAACCAGAGCAAACCTTACAGAAAACCTAACCAGAGCAAACCTAACCAGAGCAAATCTAACGGAAAACCTAACCAGAGCAAACCTTACTAGAGCAAACCTAACGAGAGCAAACCTAACTAGGGCAAACCTAACGAGAGTAAACCTAACAAGAGCAAACCTAACAGAAAACCTAACCGGAGCAAAACTAACAGAAAACCTAACCAGAGCAAACCTAACAGAAAACCTAACCAATCCAAACCTAGCTAGGCAAAAACTAATAAGAGCAAACCTAACCACAGCAAACCTAACCAGAGCAAACCTAACGAGAGCAAACCTAACTAGGGCAAACCTAACGAGAGGAAACCTAACTTGAGCAAACCTAACTAGGGTAAACCTAACGAGAGCAAACCTGATTGGGGCAAACCTTACGAGAGCAATCCTAACTAGGGCAAACCTAACGAGAGCAAGCCTAACTAGGGCAAACCTAACAGAATACCTAACTAGAACAAACCTAACTAGGGAAAATCTATTAAGAGCAAACCTAACAGAAAACCTAACCGGAGCAAACCTATCAGAAAACCTAACCAACGCAAACCTAACAGAAAACCTAACTAGAACAAACCTAACTAGGGAAAAACTAATTAGAGCAAACCTAACCAGAGCAAACCTAACTAGAGCAAACCTTACTAGGGTAAAAACTTAACGAGAGCAAACCTAATTAGGGCAAACCCAACGAGAGCAAACCTAACTAGGGCAAACCTAACGAGAGCAAACCTAACTAGGGCAAACCTAACAAGAGTATACCTAACGAGAGCAAGCCTAACTAGGGCAAACCTAACAGAAAACCTAACCAGAGCAAACCTAACAGAAAACTTAACCGGAGCAAAACTAACAGATAACCTAACCAGAGCAAACCTAACAGAAAACCTAACCAGAGCAAACCTAACAGAAAACCTAACCAGAGCAAACCTAACCAGAGCAAACCTAACCAGAGCAAACCTAACAGAAAACCTAACCAGAGTAAACCTAACGAGAGCAAGCCTAACTAGGGCAAACCTAACAGAAACCTAACCAGAGTAAACCTAACCAGAGCAAACCTAACCAGAGCAAACCTAACAGAAAACCTAACCAGAGTAAACCTAACCAGAGCAAACCTAACAGAAAAGCTAACCAGAGTAAACCTTACCAGAGCAAACCTAAAAGGCGAGGCGGGCCGCGAGTTGAGGAGCAGGTGGTTGTAACACTGGTGGTGAGCGTTAAACCAATCTACGACGATAAACTCGCGTGGGACCGCCGGAGCCCCGCAGCGTCGGAGCCGTGGCAGAAATCATGCCTGCTGCAGAAAACTTAAAGTTCAAAATCAACCTGAATTTAGCTCAATGACGTTCCAAGCTTTACAAAATCTGAGACTGATTACTTAAATTGTTAAACATTTAGTTTATTTTAAGTAACAATAAAAAAGAAAAAATACTAAATTTTGTTTGTATTACTCTGCCCAAGGGCGATGTTGTGTGTTGTGGTTACCTATCAAAGTTTTTTAAAAAAGGATAACTGAATTACTACTGGACAAGTGCTACTATTCCATTAAAGAATTTATGGACGATGACAGTTTAGGTTAATAGTAAGTACATTGTTTCTTTCTGATTTAATTTTAATAATTATTATATCTGTACATAGTTCTATTGCAATTTTATTATTATATTTTTTTTTTACACTAAGAAATAAAGAAAAAGTTTAATTTATTTACATTAATATTATTAAAGCTGAGTTAAAAGTTCTTATGTTTACCTATTATTATTATTTTATTTTCTCTTTCATGATAATTTACATGTGTGATTTTTTTTCTGCCATTTGAGATGCTGATATTTTTTATTTCTTTGAGTGACATTGTATTTCATTTAGAATAATAACTTTTATTTTTATAATCATAATGCCTAATGTTGCCGAACGTCTAAAAGGAGGTGAACAATATTACATAATTTTGCACGCCACAAGGCAAAATGTATTGGAACTTATTACGAAAACCTACCATCATATCTGTATACATACATTACATGCAAATAAATGATTTCTGATTTCTGATCACCACCTAACTAAGCGTTCATTGATTCCGAGCAAAGTTGTCTATTGTCCGTGTTACCATCACGCTGGCTCCGGGTCGTGTCATCGACAGAGTTGGCGGTATTGTGCGCCTCACTATTGTAGTGTTGTGACACTGACAGTTGTGACGTTTACATCGATTCGTGTTTATAGTTAGTGTTGAGGAAAGGTTGGATTTGCATTTGTAACATAAATTAAGCCAAAATAATTATCAGAGGGTTTCTTCTGTTTTGTTTGTTTAACTTTTCTTTACAATACGGAGGCAACTTTAAAAGTTCAAAAGAGGTAACACCCATAAGCTTAGGCCCAATTTAACCGACAACATTTAAGTTAACTATGCATCGTCGGTGGAAATGGTCTGTAGTTGTTAAGTAATTAATCTTTAAATATAACTTGCATTCCTAAGCTTTTATATTGGTAAGAATCATGTAAACCTTATACTACAATTATAAGTTTTATGTAACAACAAATACAACGACACATTTACCTATCACACCTGAACAATATTCCCCACTTTAACTTCGACCGGTCAATACTTACGCATACTGCCCGTATTAAATGAGTGTCGTCCATTATCTATACAACGGTAAATTCGGTAATCCGCGGCCGGTTTGTTAAATTGTATAAATCATGCGTGCGACCGCGGTAATCTTTCGCGACATTAATCCAATATGCGGCGGCTATTCTGAACTATGACCGGTGATAATACATAAGTTTTCGGTTACTTGTACTGATAAAAATATGTAGCAAGTATGAGGTTCTTTTTAGGGTTCCGAACCCAAAGGGTAAAACGGGACCCTATTACTAAGACTTCGTTGTGTGTCTGTCTGTCTGTCTCCACGCTGTATCTCACTAACCGTGATAGCTAGAAAGCTGAAATTTTCACAAATGATGTATTTTCGTTGCCGCTATAACAACAAATACTAAAAACGAAAAAAATAATAATTAAGAGGGATGGGGTACGGAACCCTTCATGCGCGAGTCCAACTCGCACTTGGCCGGTTTTTATTAAAATAAACAGTAATAGCAGTTATCGAGGAAAACATGGATATCGGAGTAGGTCAGTTTTAGAACAATGTTATGTAGATGACTATTTCCGCAGGTTTAACAGAATAGTAAAATATGAGATTACAAAACGAGATAAACAAAATACATAACAGTTTAATTAAATATAATAAGAAAATAAAAGACACGGAGTTTTGGTGTTCAATGTACATTTTTACATATAAACTAACACACTATAACTAACAGTAGGTAACAAATAAACTAACGGCCGTTCCCAATAACCTATCTCAATAACTCTGGATTTGCTTACCAGAGATAGGAATTTGACATAACTTGTATGGGGCTAATGTCAAAATCCTATCACTAGTAAGCAAATCCAGAGATAGACAGAATATTGATTTCCGCAGTCAGTAACGTAACTACATTATAATAATTACCTGTCATTCTAATTACCTTATTCTAATAACTGGATAAAGCATAGTTTATTATAATAATAATAGATACTCAAACATACTTAGACTACGCTAACATTTTCCATAAGGTCACGCGGAATAAAGCTCATTATTTTGAGTTTGTCTCCCTTTTAGTAAATAATTGCTGTAACCTTTAAATCCAGTAGTTACTAATAGATGTAATAAATAACTAGCATGTTAGAATTTATTGTATTATGTTTTGAAATTGTTTGCCAAACAAATTATGATAATGTGTAAAATAGGTCTTAGGTCATTGTACGGGATTGATGCGCCCGTACTTGAATTAGTTGCGAATTGTGTGGCCTGATTTGCTTGATTTTGGTGCCGAGTAAGTATAGGGAAGTATTTGAAATAAAAGATGCGTTTAGTACGAAGCCAAAATTGCGAGTGTATTCAAATTTTGTTACATCAGTCGAGGAGAGTGGGGTTTGGGAACAATATTGAGACCAATGACGAAAAGGTAAATTAGCATGTCATGTACGATGTGAGGCGCGCTGATTGGAGTGCCTAAATTAGGTGTTGGCTGTTCAAATAATAGTTGAGCTTTAACTCGATTCTCAACATGCCCGCGGCCTTGGAAGCAGTCGCTTTCAAAAGGTAAACATTACAGCATGTTCATTGGTCCTGGTCATCCTGCAGGAGAGGGCAGATTTTTGCGTAAGCCCGTCGCACCACGCCCGAAGCTGTTTGTAGATCAGCGACTCTCGCAATCCCATCCTTGCCTGGGATAGTACGGAGAACTCGACCCATGTTCCATTTCAAAGGTGGCAAGTTGGAATCCTTGATCAGGACAAGCGCGCCATCCTTTAACTCCGCCTTGTTATCGGTCCACTTTGTCCGCACCTGCAACTCACTGATATATTCTTTGGACCATCGTGTCCAAAAATGTTGGCGCATTTGTTCCACCTGCTGAAAACCTTTAAGTCTGTGCGCAGGAATATCTTTAAGGTCGTCACTAGCAGGAGCAGTTAGCGGTCGACCAACCAGAAAGTGGGCAGGAGTAAGTGGAGAAAGGTCTTTAGGATCTGGAGAAAGAGGAGATAGTGGTCGGGAATTAAGGACTGCTTCTATTTGTGACAAGACAGTGCCTAACTCTTCAAAAGTAAGGTGCGCGTTCCCGACTACACGGCGTAAATGATATTTGCAAGATTTTACTCCTGCTTCCCACAGACCACCAAAGTGAGGCGAATATGGAGGTATAAATTTAAATTTTATTTGCTGGCTTGTTGCATATTCTATTAAATCAGAACTACACCTACCAAGAAATTCCTTAAAATCGTTCATCAAGCCAACAAAGTTTCGACCATTGTCTGACAATATTTCTATCGGCTTGCCCCTCCGAGAAATAAACCTATTGAGTGATAGTAAATATGCTTCAGAAGTGAGATCACTGACCAGCTCTAAATGTATTGCCCGCGTTACTAAACAAACGAACAAACAAATGTACGCTTTACAAGTTTTAGCTCCACGACCTTTGCGATTGAGTATAAGAACTGGCCCGCAGTAATCAACACCACAACGATAAAATGGAAAAGAAGCGCTTGTCCTCTCCATAGGTAGATTACCCATTTGAGGCGTGAGAATTCTACCCCTAATACGGTTACAAGTAACGCAAGCATTTACTACGCGCCTAGCTAAACTCCTGCCCCCTAAAGGCCAAAACGTTTCGCGTAAATTATAAAGTAGTGCCTGAGGTCCGGCATGGAGTAGCTGTAAATGCTCATGACGAAACAGTAATAAAGAAAAATAATGCTTACTTGAAATTAGCATAGGATGCATTTTATTATAACTAAATTCATGCGAGTTACATAAGCGCCCACCTACACGAATAATTTTATTATCATCTAAGAATAAATTTAATTTAGCTAAATTACCCTTTATTTTATTTTGAGCACTATTAGATAATAACTTATATTCATTAGGATAACTTTCCATCTGAGACCACCGTATTAAAATTATTTGTGACTCATTCAATTCATCAACACTAACGATGCCCGTACGCTTGTTATTTTTATTGCGAATATTGTAAATAAACCGTAACGCATACGCCACCGCACGTTTCATGCGATTGAATTGGGAAAAACGATTAAACGAGAAATATGTTAAGGTGTCATGAGTTACGAAGGAAGAGATAGCTGGCCTGAGTTCAGGGAGCTCCTCATCCGCGTCTGTGATATTATGATCTTCCACAGAGAAACTAGAACTTCTCAAAAACTCTGGACCTTCCCACCACAACCTGGAAGAGGTAAGTTCGCCTAAATTAGCACCTCGTGAAGCCAGGTCAGCGGGGTTCTCCTTAGTTCTCACGTGGCGCCACTGAACATCTTGCGTGAGTTCATGAATCTCCGCCGTTCTGTTCTGAACAAAGGTTTTTAATTTGTTTGGTGACATGCGTAACCACCCTAGTACTATGGTGGAGTCAGTCCAAAATACTATGTTCTTGAACTCACAACGCAATGAACTACGAACCTTATCGAGTATTTTAGCACCTAGCAAAGCACCGCAAAGTTCTAAACGCGGTATACTTGTAGGTTTCAGTGGCGCAACCTTAGACTTAGCGAAAAGAAGACTAACTGAAACTGTATTATCTATATTTACCGTACGGATATATATGCATGCGCCGTACGCTGTCTGCGAGGCATCACTAAAAACATGCAATTCTATATACATAGGCTGACTACCTATAGCGTGACGAGGAACACGGATTGTATCGAGCGCTTCTAAAGAGATAACAAACCGGTTCCACGTCCGCGCGACGTTAGATGGAACTATGTCATCCCAACCTATCTTAAGAAGCCATAATTGTTGCAATAATATCTTGGCAATAATTACCGTTGGACTTAGCAAACCAAGTGGGTCGAAAATTTGGGAAATGTTTGATAACATAGATCTTTTAGTGACAGGTTTATCGTTAGCATGAAACTGAGTATTAAAATAAAACATATCGTCAACATTATTCCAGCTCAAGCCTAATGTTTTAGTGCTAATATTTTCGTTAGATTTTATTTCGATTGAATGATCTACTAATGACTCAGTATTGGAGCACGGAAAGTTGTAAACCCATTTTCGAAGTGGGAAACAACCCGCTTGTAATGCCTTCTGTATCTTCTTACATATCTGTAGTAAAACGAACCTATCATTATTGCCTGTCAACAAATCGTCTACATAAAAATCTTCTGCGATTATTCTGCGAGCTTCTGGGTCAGAAGATTCGATACCTAGCTGTTTTAAGCACCTAACACTAAGAAATGGTGCGGATGCGGTTCCATACGTGACGGTGTTCAATTGGTATATGTCCAAAGGTAACGATGGATCATTACGCCACAAAATCATTTGAAATTTACGTTGGTCTTCTGATAGCAGACAATTTCTGAACATCTTCTGAACGTCCGCACACGCGACAAACTTGTGCTGTCGAAAACGTAAAAGAATGGATATTAAATCACCTTGTATCGGTGGTCCAACTAATTGCAAGTCATTGAGTGACTTGCCCGATGTCGAGGCAGCACTAGCATCGAAGACGACGCGTAACTTCGTTGTAGTGCTGTGCTCCCTGAATACGCCGTGATGCGGCATGAAGTAGCACGGATGCTCATAGCTGCTTATCGGACTCATATGGCCTAAGTCCAGGTATTCCTGCATGAAATTTGTATATAACAATTTATAATCAGGATACCGCTGTAAACGTTTCTCTAACGCGTAAAATCTACGTTCAGCTTGCGTATACGATTCGCCCAAAACCTCAGGTGACTCTTTGAATGGAATGCGTACCTTAAACCTTCCTTCACTATCGCGCGTAGTAGTGTGAATGAAATGGTCCTCACACATACGCTCTTCCTGAGTCTGCGTATCCCTGGGTTTAGGCAGCTCTTCGAGCTCCCAAAATAAGCGCAGTTGCGAATCTATTGAATTACTCAAGTTACAGTGAATACGACCTGCATTTCGCGTATTGTAAACAGTGCCAGAAATAATCCACCCTAACTTGGTATTTTGCAGATAAGGACCGGTAGGCAGTCTCATTTTACCTTCCGCCAGCAAGTCCCAAAACCTATCTGCGCCTATAAGTATATCAATACTTTTGGAATCAAAAAATAACGGATCGGCCAGGCTTATGTTGTCTGGTATGCAGAACTGCGCGTTTAATTGACATAAGGCCGGCATCGTAGAAGTTATTTGTGACAATACAAAACAAGTAATGCGTGTTTTGTAATTATTATCTACTCGCGATCTAATTTCAATG
>NWSH02000162.1:5576665-5587859 GCA_002382865.2 Heliothis virescens | reverse complement strand
GAGAATCTTCCCAGGCGTTTAAGATTTGGGTGATCAATCTTGCACTTGCGTCAGTGGTGGACCTACCCTTTGTAAAGCCGTATTGACGGTCATGAAAGATGTTGTTTAAATTAAAATGTCTTAACATCTGATCCAACATGATCCTTTCGAAGATTTTACTAAAGGCTGGAAGGATAGAAATAGGTCTGTAGTTGGAAGGGTTTTTCTTACAGCCTGATTTAAAGATAGGAACAATTTTGCTGAGTTTCATCAGGTCAGGGAAGATACCGTTGTCGATGCAGAGGTTAAAAATTTCACTAAGTATTGGGGCAACACTCTCAATAATGGCATTAATGACTGTGATAGAAAAACCCCATAAGTCCTCAGTCTTTTTTAGATTTAAAGACTTGAATGCTCTTTTGATCGTGTAATCAGAGACATATTGAAATTTAAAGCTAGGTATATTTCTACTGAAGTTCTGTTGAAGTAACGACTCAGCTAATACAGAAGATGAATTAAGGGACTTGGTAACCTCTACGGGAATGTTTGAAAAAAAGGTGTCAAAAGCATTGGCAACCTCTACCTTATCCGATATAACAGCATTATCAATAACTAACCGCGGGTCAGCATCCCGCATTTTGGTTTGGCCAGTTTCAATTTTTATAATATTCCAGACCGTTTTTATTTTATTGTCTGCTTTGGCTATTTTATTACTAATTGATTTCGATTTAGCAAGAAAACATACCCTTTTAAATATCTTCGAATAGTTTCTTACATAATCGTGAAAAGATGGATCAGAAGTCAATGACCTTTCGTGGTACAAGTTATATAAGACATCCCTGCTTATCCTAATACCTTTAGTTGACCATTCACTGAATTTAAATTTGTGAGAGATTTTAATAGTTTTTTTCGGACATGACTTATTAAGTTCCTGACAGAGTGTATTAAATAAATTTTTAAATAGTTTATTTGGTTTTTTACAATCTATGTTAATAGTATTTAATTTATCCGAAATATTATCATTAAATTTTTGCAAAGTTTTTTCGTTCAATGGTCTAAAGGTAACTATCTTATCTAATTAATTCATTTTATTCGTTTTAAAACTAACAAGCTGACCTTTGTGGTCCGACCGTACGCCAAATTATCCCAAATTATCCAAAGTACGCCCATTTATCGAAGAAGGCTACGTTTTATCCCGGTACGCCGAGAAGTTCCCACGGGACGCGGGTGAAACCGCTGGCAGAAGCTGGTTAATGATAAATAAAATTATGCTCTCCACAGAAAGAAAAACATTCACTATTCGCGAATAAACATTAAGAAAATCCATAATTTGATATCATCAATTATTAATTAATTAAGTATAATAATTATTTAATTAAGTAATTGCCGAGTGTAATGATAAATCGCACAGATTAAACAAAACAAACAAATTAAAACATTAAGTTAATCCTCAAAAGGTGTTATCTGACACGGATTATGGTGTTTGCCTCATTAAAATCCTACTTACATAATCACTACTAATAATATAAATGCGGAAGTTTGTACATATATGTAGGTATCTATGCCCTGATAAGGCAAAAGGCGGCTATGTGCAGAAAGAAAAACGTCGCTTCTTCTTCCATATCACAGCAGTATAGCGTCCTAGCCGATTGTCGGCCACGGCGGCTGTTCTCAAATAAGGAGATCAGCCAGCTGCGCAGGACATATTATAGTGCAAGCATTTGCGCAGCCACAGGTGCACTCCCTATTCCCTCACTCTCATAACCCAATGGGACGGCAATCCGACACGACCGGAGAGAGATCAGGTGCGGGACCGACATTAACGTGCTCTCCGATGCACGGGTGAATCAATCACCAACTTCCAACTCCGGGCTGCTTTGTAAAAGTATCTAAAACCCACAAAGCGATTTCGGCCCGTCCCGGGAATCGAAACCCGAGACCTCGTGAACAGCAGTCGGCTATGCGACCACTAGACCAACGAGGCAGGATCACAGCCGTATGTCACTCATTAACGCAGAAATTACTGAACGGATTTAGATGGAACTTGGCAGTAACATAGCAACAGAATAATATGTAGGCTACTTTAATCCAGGCAAAGAAATGTCCCCCAGGTAGCAGGTGAAACCGCTGGCGAAAGCTAGTTATCTAATAATCCATATAATTCGCAATTTTCGCGACCTAAGCCGTCGATAAATTTACACATTTTACAATAATAATGACACCCACGAAGCTTCGGGAGATTATGATTGATTGCCTATAATAAACCTGTGATTATGTGAACCGATTAACTATTAAGGTTCAACGACCCAGTTACGAAATACTTGCTAAATGTTCTTCTAAGGTTTTCCTGTGGTTTAAATGTTTTAAATAGGTATAAGAAGTCGTTGATTTGTCATTTAAATTAATGTTGGTACACATAGTCTGGAGCCTAAGAGATAGGTAGACCACTTTTTGTCTAGATAGGGGTAGTATAATATACTGCATGAAATCGGTCGATATCTGAGGGCGACTGCACGTGCTGTATGGGGCTAATGTCAAAATTCTATCTTTAGTAAGCAAATCCAGAGATAGGTAGGTTATTGGGAACGGCCGTAAATGCATACAAACAGGCAGTTGCAGTCGGCAGCTAGCATTCAAAACGAACCGTAACTAGTATGTTAGTATCAATATACCTCGATGAAAATGATGGGCAAAAAACAACCACATAGATAGATAAGAAGCACATATTTCAATACCTTTTATGTAGGAATCGTTAATTCTTTAGAGGTTCTTTGAGCACCTTATATTCCAAAGCTGCAACAACTTTTTCGAACAATCCCGCATCGCAATCTAGGTACGAGATCTGACTATTAAACAAGTAAAACTTAAAAACTATATAGGACCGATAAATGGGCTACGTAACACTGAAATATTTTTTCAAGTTTAGTAGTTCCTAAGATAAACGCTTTCAAACAAAATATTTTCTCAATAATTGGACTATCTAACATTTAAATTTTTTTTCAAACCAAACCAGTAGTTCCTGTACTAAACGCAAGCGAGTTCAAGCAAAAAAACAAACTCTTCATCATTACAAAATAAATACAGATTATTCCTGTAACAATTCCCGACATTCCTAAGCACACAGTCACCCTACAGTACTTCGGAGGTCCACAGAGGTCCCTTATACGTCCGAGCGGCCATTCCAGGCCCGTTACCTTTGCAAATGCTTCCATTTACTTGAATATTATGGCGATTGCTACGGACTACAATATTATTTTCGTACTACATAGCTGTGATTGCAATCAGGTGCCGAGTAATACAACGCAAATGTTTTGTATTTTATACTCACTTACTATGTTAGGTACAAATATTAAGTTTCATTTTTTTAATGTGTTTTTGTTGGGTAAATTGATTTATTCATGAAGGTTTTTTGTAGGATATCATTTACTAGCTTCTGCCAGCGGCACCCGCTTTCCCGTGGGAACTACCGCGCGCACCCGGATAAAAAGTAGCCTATAGCCTTCCTCGATAAATAGGCTATCTAACACCGAAATAATTTTTCAAATTGGACCAGTAGTTCCTGAGATTAGCGCGTTCAAACAAACAAACTCTTCAGCTTTATAATATTAGTATAGATGGGGTCTAACTCATCCGCTTCTGGAAGAGACACCTGCCCGCACCCAGATAAAATTTAGGCTATGTCCATTCTTAGGCTCTCACGGGGATATCTGTCATTATGTGTGTACCAAATGCTCGTTTACCAAATATCATTTAAATCGGTTTAGTAGTTTCTGTATGAAAGATAGACAGACCAAGATACTTTCGCATGTTTAATTTAGTGAGGATTTAGAAAAAAATGTGATTGAAAATGGTTTGACAGTCGATATCGCCACTGAATATTTCGTCATCTTTGTCGTAAATACCTGTGTTTTGTCGAAAATGCAAATGAAAAGGCACTATGAAAAACAGCAGGTCAAAACAAAGACCCGTTAAGATATTATGAAAGTTATTCTTATGACGAGGGTGGCTTACAAAAAATGATTTATTACGGAACCCCTATTTTCATAACTGTTATTATACTTAGTAGTTTTCCTTAGTAAAATACGTAACTATAGTTACTTACCCGTTTAATTTTCTCTCACGATAGGTCATATAGAAGGTCCTTTTAAATTGCTGTGAAGGTTTTTTGGAGGTCTAGCATAATATTGTACAGACGACAGCAGTTCAACGTATACGAATCTGTCAAATTTTACCAATCGAACATTAACCTACCTCCATTGTGATAAGGTTGAAAATCGATTGCAGAAATTTGACAGATTGTGGTAACTTGATGTGCTGTCGTCTGTACTGCTAATACTGCTTATTTGATTAGGTAATCAAAGAGATGTAAATAAGATACATTAAGAATTATCAAAGCCTTCGCTCTTAGCCCATTTTCTTTTCAAAGTTAAGATAATAATGATGTTTAAGATGTGACTGTGTGTCTGTGTTTATGACGTGTAAACGGCTGACCAGAGTTTGGTGAATTTTAGTATATCTATACTTAACGAAATAAACTGGATTACTTTTAACTGAAATGAGGTGAAACACAGTTATATTTTTGGGAGTGCAAACGTGGTGCAAACTAATTGAATTTCATTGCAAACGGTGACTGTAATTTCAGTTATTCTAATGCAATTATACTTATTGCAGATATGGACAGCAAAATTACTTGTCTTACATAAATAATCCTCATCTTAAGTAAATCGTAAACAAGTATTCCTCCATTTACAGGAATAAAGTTCTTAATATCTTAAAAACGAACAGTTTCAAAAGCTTGTTATAAAAAATCTGGATAGGTATAAAGTTACACCGCGATGCGAATACGTAAACCTAGAGTTTCATAGTTACAACAATTTGTGTTAATTTGTTGTGGGTTAAAATGGTGAAAACCTTAAACAATGAAAAACTTAAACTTTTCAATACCTTATCTATCTCTGGATTTGCTTACTGGAGATAGAATGTTGACATTAGCCCCACAAGTAATATTTCCTATCTAGACAGAATATTGAATTCCGCAGTATACCGCGCACCTATTACCCAAACTTTTCCATAACAACTCCAAACCTAAAACATAATAACATCATAAACGTAAATGGGAAAAAATAAATTAAACTAAAGTTAATTTCAAACAAACCCATAAAGTTTCCTCAAAGAAAATTACCTAGTGAAAGGTGATTTCATTTTTCTTTCATAAAATGGTAGGTAACGTGCACCAAATTAAGACGTCGCCGTCACATAATGCGTCAATAAATCATTTTGTAGTTCAATCGCCTGTAAAGTACTTTGTTTACACTGTACGGGATTTTTATTTAATTAATTCACTTCAAAAACACATCGACGAGCCGTTGATTTGGTTTGAAACACTTATTAATCTTTCCTGTTCACAAAACAGATGAAATCTATACTAATATTATAAAGCTGAAGAGTTTGTTTGTTTCAACGCGCTAATCTCAGGAACTACTGGTCCGATTTGAAAAATTCTTTCAGTGTTAGATAGCTACTTTTTATAAGGGTGCGCCGAGTAGTTCCCACGGGACGCGGGTGAAACCGCTGGCAGAAGCTAGTTTATAGATAAAATAAGGTGTCTTTTACCATTTTTTTATTTTGGTCTCATAAAACATCTATGTATAAAGTGTACCTATATTACGTATCGATAAGTATATTCTTAATCAATTAATTCTAGGTACCTACACCTATTTGTAGCACTTACAAACTATTTATTTCGTAACTAGTTCTACATATCGGCTTAATCATCGCAATCGCGCTAAAGTTATGGCAAAATTATCTAACGCCTACAAGGCTGGTTAAATCCCTTCTTAATATAGGCTTTTACATATCACGCTAAGAGGCAGTTAGCTACAATGATTTTTCTAAAAACAAACTGATTATTTTTTTTCATAATTAGATCTCGACCTAGACCTCTTTTTGGAGGGAAATCATAAGATGACCTATCTCGCTGTGGGTGCAGCGTGAGGGAGTGTCAGACTTTTATTGACTAAAACCCACCGTGTTCCTTCTTGAGCCCTTTGTGTACCAGGGCCGCGGTAACTCTTTCGAACATCAAGCAGCCCTGGCAGGGTCTCGATCTAGACCTAAAATACAGTTAAACAGATTTCACACGATTTTCTTTAAAACG
The DNA here is from genome assembly GCA_002382865.2 of Heliothis virescens. Taxonomy (NCBI): domain Eukaryota; kingdom Metazoa; phylum Arthropoda; class Insecta; order Lepidoptera; family Noctuidae; genus Heliothis; species Heliothis virescens. The sequence continues at coordinate 5,581,723 of NWSH02000162.1, read as the reverse complement.
TATCAAACGTTTATTTTTTTGGTTGCTGCTTAATTTTTTGTAATACATTCAATCACATCAGGCTCAAGGCTTTATCAAGACTTTTTATACCTATGTTTTACAAAAAATAAAGACTTTAATTTTGAACTCTCCATTGAGGTACTCATATAAAGTTTCTTACGCTATACTTAGTTAATTTTAGTAAGGCTTAGTGGGAGCCTTTACAAAACTCCGTATCGTAGTCGAACCGTGACGTATAAAAGGTCAATCCACTGCAGTTACAGTAGAGGTGTAATTTTAACGTGTCTAATAGCCGACAAGGCCTCTATTACTAATAATGGCGCAGTGACCTGCAGATCTTGATCCAGCCTGGCGAAATAACTGTGTAGCGTAAATACCAGGTATGACTGTAGGGTGGGTTGTATACCTACTGTATGATCGATGATAAGGTTAGCGTATAAATAAAATATTTGAAGGAACTACTTAATCATATTTTCCTGTATTATGCCAAAATTCGTGGAAAGGAGTTGCTTTCGTGAGAAGTCTTATATTTAAAACTAGATGGTTTCCGGCGGTTCACCCGCGTCCCGTGGGAATTACTGCCAGTACCCGGACAAAATATAGCCTATGTTACTGGGGGATAATCTAGTTGGTATAGTAGTTACGGAGCCTTTAGGATACAAACAAACAAAACAATGTTTCCTTTTTATTATAATAGTATTATTAAACCTACTTAATTGTTCCTTGCATGAAATATTTAGCAGGTAGGTATTGTTAAAGCTCAGGCACTACCTGTGTAGTGGTGAAATATTCTTCACTAGCATCTGCCAGCGGCTTCGCCCGCTTCCCAAGGGAACTATTTCCCGTACCCGGATATAAAGTAGTTTATGTTGTTCCTCAGGGTCTATTCTATCTCTGTACCAAATTTCATCTAAACCGTCTCACTGGTTTAGGCGTGAAAGCGTAACAGACAGAATTACTTTCGCATTTATAATATTAGTAGGGATTACCACTAACAAACAATATAGAGTAACAAAATACACATACGGAGATAATGGAATATACGTAATTGGAATGGAACTCTGTAATTTTTTTTTAACGTCAACACAAGCTAATTAGTCACACCGATAATTAATTAATTTATTAATAAAAGTGCATTCACGAAGGTACCTACCTATCTAAGCAGTAATCTTAGTATCAAATGGGTATGTAGTGCATATAATTTATAACTGCAAGTAAACGGCACATTATAATAAATCACACCTAACATTACGGGTCAAATATTCCGCTAGTCGAGTATTTCACAATTTAGATTACGTACCTATGCTAAACTTAATACCTGATACTTACATACTTATTACCTATCTATAAAAACTTAATCTCTAGATATTAGAATACAAATAAAAATCACACAAATACAAATAAGAATCATAGAAATATATGAATAACGAAGTTATTATTTCCGGTTTCAGTTTATTGTATGGGGACCCCCCTTAATATTTAACTTTTTTAATTTTTAGTATTTGTTGTTATAGCGGCAACAGAAATACATCATTTGTGAAAATTTCAGCTTTCTAGCTATCACGGCTTATGAGATACAGCCTGGAGACAGACAGACAGACAACGAAGTCTTAGTAATAGGGTCCCATTTTACCCTTTGGGTACGGAACCTTAAAAAGAACTAAAAATCTTTGAAATTTCTGAAACATTATTAATTGAATCACAATTAGGCAACCTAAAGGTATCGGATATAGGGCAGACTAAATATAAAGCAGCTACTTATAAAGAATATTGTAAGGACTATTCAACGATATAGAATCCTTGCTTTTTTTATAATTTCCACAGAACTTGATCCTCCATAGGATCATCTTAATGGAAATCGTACGTATTTTTATCAGATAATTACAGCTTCATCTAAAAACTTAGACATTATGTTAATAATTTGCTTTTGACTTCAACGAGGCAAATGATTCCCGATTCATAAATAGAGCAAGCTTAACGTGCAGTACCTTATCTCCGAATGCTTTAAACACGGCTCTTTAGTATCTAAGGCATAATGATTATAAAATTATACACGACGCACGAACTAACAACACGTTCAACATGTTAAATGTGTACGTTCAGAAACTACACCGATCGTTAATCCGTTTTAATGAACTTAACTAGTATTTAGAACGGTAATCTCATGTATTGAAGTGATTTAAGGGTTAAGTAATGTGTTTACGTATAAATTAGCTGTCGCAACCCGCGGAGGGTTAATGCCAGTGGAATATGTTAATGTATTCTGTCGTTACTTTAGTTACAAATATATTTACGCCAATAAATAAATTAGATACCTACATGTTATTGGTTGCGATTTTGTTCTCTTAAAGAACTTATATCTTTACGTTAGGTACTACATTTTATTTGATTTGAAAAATCTTATTGCTTCACGTTGATATTTAAATGCTAGTCCTGTTACGACTCAAGACATTTCCATCATTTTTGCATTCCATTCATTTTTGTAATAGGTAGCAGTTATAAAAATATATACCTATGTTACAAAAATGTTCATTGGACCTGCCATTGACCTTTACTTCGACCTACGCACTTCAGTTGTTCATTCCAAGATATTTTCATCCGTTTATTGAAAATTGCGAGGTTCTATACTTAGAATGAGAACGAGTATCTTTACGGAGGATAACCAACATTTTTAAGTGTACAACATGTTTTGAAAAGCAATAATTTTAGTGTGTGTAAAGTGTAGCTAAAGCGAATTCGGTACTTGGCGATAGACGGAAAATCTACATAAATAGGTAAGCACAGGCTTGGTTGAACACGTTACGGGATTCTAGTCGAATCATTTAAGAATCCATGAAACCGCTTCCTTTATTGTAGCAGTAACATAATAAGAGACGATAATTCTTTAAGCAATAAATACTTAAATTAAAAAAAAATACTTCCATATTTCGTGGCCCATTAGACATTAGCTAAGATACCTCGTTCATCCGGGTACTGGCGAAAATTAAGTAGATACCAAAAGCACCTACTTACTAATAAAGATTAAGTAATTACTCGAATACCTGTTAATCTAAACATTTCGTATGAGTACAGTACTTAATCGCAATTCAAAATTATTGCTTACTTCATTAATAACACAGTAAATTACAAGTTCCTATCTTATTCCGCAATATCTTGAAAACCAATCGAGTGAATGATTTGTATCTCATTAATCATTAATCTAAGAACAGATACGATAGAGTAGGTTGTGTGATTAATTTTATGCTTTTAACCTTTAAGTTAATTAAAGTAATTTATTAATGAAAATTGATTTAAATTAGCTGCTTGGAATCCGTTGGATTTAAGGCGGTGTTTGTTGTTACAGTGGGAGCGGAGAAGAGTGAAAACGGTAGCTGTGGTACCTATGTAGGCATGAGACCGATATATCAAAACGAATCTGAAATCCGATTGTTGACAGAAATCGAATCGTATCGATATTCCAATATGAGAAAACTGATTTTAGAAGAATTGGTAGGTGATAAAACGCAAACAAACAATCTAATCTGAAGCCAACCGTTTTCGATAGTTTTCATATTCTTCTCTATCACTCTACCAAACGAATACTTAGTTGGAATGAGAGAGAGCGAATTTCATCTCTCTCTCTTTCTATCATACGAGGTCCGTTGAAAGAAGAAAGGAGATAAAGCGAATTGCAAAAACAAGCATACTATAACCAGAAACTACGCTCCGATATCCGCTAGTGAAATCGATTTCTAAAAACGGTTTGTGAAATCGTTTTCAAAATCTGAAATCGGATTTGTATCGGTTTGCGAAAAAATCCAAAAACGCCCATGCCTAGTGGTATGGGATGAAATAGATTTGGTTAAAGGCATGCCAGACTTACCAGCGGAAACCGCCCCTATAGTTAATATTTTGAGGTATTCCTCAAAGCTCCTTTAGTTAAAAATTTATTAAATTGTTACAGGGAGATCTACTTAAAGGAGCGCTCCGAGGAATAATAAAGGAGGTCTTCATTAGGTGCGTTTCAAAACGCTTCAAGGATTCGATACCTAAATTCTTGCACGTGCGCACGCTCATCATGTTGGGTCTTTACTTACATACCATGAAATCAACTTGTGTAAGTTCTTTCTTATTGTTCTTAGACTATACTGTCCCACTGCAGGCGTTCCCCGTCTAGTCTCTAGACAGTGGCGGCGCTAGACCAAATATGTACGTCGGCGAAATCAGGCTCGCGAGGCCCCAGGAGCGGATCCAGCTTTTGTGCGGGGAGGGGAGTCACACAATAGTGGCCAAGTATAAATTTATAATTTAATTTTGATGTATAGTTTATGAAACGAGGGAAAAAAATATGAATGCGCAAACGAAGCGAGCGCGAAATATTTTCGCAAAACCTAACCTTGAGCAACCTACCTTAACGAAACTTTACTTTGCACAACGTACCTTCGCGAAACCTAACTTTGAGTAACCTACCTTTGGGAAACCTAACTTTGAGAAACCTAATGTCGCGAAACCTAACCCTGAGGAACCAGCCTTCGCGAAACCTAACTGAGCAACGTACCTTCGCGAAACCTAACTTTGAACAACCTACCTTCGCGAAACCTAACCTTGAGCAATCTACCTTCGCAATACCTACCTTTGAGCAACCTACCTTCGCGAAACCTAACTTTGAGCAACCTACCTTTGAGAAACCTAACTTTAGAGAAACCTAATGTCGCGAAACCTAACCCGAGGAACCAGCCTTCGCGAAACCTAACTTTGAGCAACGTACCTTCGCGAAACCTACCTTCACGAAACCTAACCTTGTGCAATCTACCTTCGCAATACCTACCTTTGAGCAACCTACCTTCGCGAAACCTAACTTTGCGCAAACTACCTTAGCGAAACCTAACCCTGAGCAACCTACCTTCGCGAAAACTAACCCTGAGGAACCAGCCTTCGCTTAACCTAACTTTGAGCAACCTACCTTCACGAGACCTAACCTTGAGCAATCTACCTTCGCAATACCTACCTTTGCGCAACCTACCTTAGCGAAACCTAACCCTGAGCAACCTACCTTCGCGAAACCTAACTTTGCGCAAC
>NWSH02000162.1:5547833-5575186 GCA_002382865.2 Heliothis virescens | reverse complement strand
CTACCTTCGCGAAACCTAACCTTGAGCAACCTACCTTCGCGAAACCTAACCTTGATAAACCTACCTTCGCAAAACCTAACTTTGAGCAACCTACCTTTGGGAAACCTAACTTTGAGCAACCTACTTTCGCGAAACCTAACTTTGCGCAACCTACCTTCGCAAAACCTAACCCTGATCAAACTACCTTCGCGAAACCTAACCCTGAGGAACCAGCCTTTGCGAAACCTAACTTTGAGCAACCTACCTTCACGAGACCTAACCTTGAGCAATCTACCTTCGCAATACCTACCTTTGAGCAACCTACCTTCGCGAAACCTAACTTTGCGCAACCTACCTTAGCGAAACCTAACCCTGAGCAACCTACCTTCACGAGACCTAACCTTGAGCAATCTACCTTCGCAATACCTACCTTTGAGCAACCTACCTTCGCGAAACCTAACTTTGCGCAACCTACCTTCGCAAAACCTAACCCTGATCAAACTACCTTCGCAAAACCTAACCTTGAGCAACCTAACTTTGCGCAACCTACCTTAGCGAAACCTAACCCTGAGCAACCTACCTTCGCGAAACCTAACCTTGATAAACCTTATCATATTTTTTCAGCTCAACGTGTACCTAAACATAGAAAAGAAAAGGACGCGAGCGGAGCGAGCGCGATTTGTTTTGACAGATTTAGGTCAAAACAAATCGCGTCACAAAAAAAATAATTTTGAAAATGTATCCTACCTACTAATTTAATTTGTGGAGGCATAAAGCAAGAAAAAACACAGGTAACATGTAATATGAAAATTTTTAAAATTTTTATCGCTTCGAGGATTAAACATGATTGGCGAAACGAAAATAAATAGGTAACTAGTATTTCTGCGAGGCCCCCTCAGGCGCGAGGCCGTCGGCGGTCGCCGACGTCGCCGACGCCTAGCGCCGCCACTATCTCTAGATAATAACATCACAATCCTTCGAAATATTGAAATACAACTGTAGGTGCTGGACCTACACAAGGTTTCCAACTTATATCTTATTCCTGGGGAGCTCGTTCCACAACTTCTTTTTCCCAACAAAAAACATAGGAAGCCGGCTTTTTGGGGGCTGTCTCATGTTGTATTAGACGTTCTTAAAGTCCCGTTTTTCTGTTTCTTTTAACTCCGCCTTTGCGATTTTTTTCTACAATAATTGCGAATATTGATGGTCGCACTCAGCGGGCATGGCTGAATATTTTTTATTGTAAGTAGGTAGTGTTACCAGGTAAATAAATAAAACGCACACAATTATTTAAATGTATGTAAGTGTATTAGCAACATTGGTACATGAGATTATTGAATAATACTGTTGTGGAATACCGTGACACCGCGACCTCGGCGGAACATCCACATTATTAACAATTAGTGTTTATTAAATACATTAAGTAAAAAAAGACATTTTTATTACTTTATCACCGATAACCGTGCACGCACCTAAAATGCAACTTACGATAATTCATTACAATTTCGTTTATGCGTCTATCACACCTATAAATTCAATTCAATAACTGTTTTTTTTTTCAATACGTTAATGTCACTACTGATAAATATAAAACGTGAGCATTCATACAGGTAGGAGACTTTTCTTAACAATATCAAAAGCCTTCACTTCCCGCCTGGTCGTCCATAGACAATAGGAATTTGCTATTCATGAATTTTCGAAATAAAATCACGATTCGTGAACAGCCCGCTTTAGTCTGCAAGGACCAACCAGACGAAGTTTAACTTTTTTAAATCCACTTCATAACTGTAATTCGTCGGTTTCAAACAAAATATATTTCGACAGAATCATTAAAAATAACAATTGAAAAAAAAATATTTCTACTATATATTTGCTACCTGACCTAGTTACCCAGTTATCGTCACTCGGTAAAAATATTCTAATTTAACTAGAAAATTGTGAGTTAACTACAGTGATAACGAAACAAAGATGGAAGCCATGACTGAAACTATACTCTAACAGCTGTAAATCTTGTTGTAAATGTTTACAAAATGTTTTAATTCCGTTACAAAGTCTCGTACACACATACACAAATCCATACTCTACGCGCTTAGCAATAAAGTCCATTTCAATAAACAGAGCCTACGAGTAACAATATGACGTGCAACGCAATCTGACGCACTCCATAGGCCATAACATTTGAATAACTACAAAAATAAAATAAAGGAAAATAAGGAAACCAAAAAGAAAACCAAAAAAAATAAAAAATCATTCATTTAATTCTCTTTGATAATATAATTTGTTTAATGATAAGGTATCTTTATGTAAGAGAATAATGCTCTATTAAACTACATACAACGGACATAAGACAAACTATCATTATATTTAACTACTAAACTGTCGCAACGACAAACGCAGACGATCTCGTTAAATATTAATTATTTTTCTCAATATAAAATTTTAAATAAAATATAAATAATCGAGTATTACTGTTCCAACAACTATAACCTATGGTTGACCATAGACGTTAATATACTTTACTTGTGGTTTAACACTAAGACTCGCTGTTTGCAGGCTCGTGACGTCATAAACTCATCAGCTGTGTATTATATAATCTGTATTGATGTGACGTCACTATTCATTGCTGTACTGATGCGTTGCTGACGTCACAGGTCCAGCAAACCAAAGCGCTAAGACGCTCGACATAATGGTGAAACTATACGTCTTAAAAATAAAATTTGGAAACATCTAGAGATCTTTTTCTGTGAAGTGGAAGTACATAAACGATACAAGACAGCCCATACAGTAAAATTCATACAACTATACAAAGCCTAATTAAGGATGATTCCTGTAAAATTTAATATAGACATTAATATTAATAGATATATAATATAAACAATATATCTAATAATGCCTACAATTTACTAATTTGCCGTCTAAAGACACGATAAATAATATTATAAAATGTTGCGTAAATAATATACTTACATCTAGACGAACTCGAACACAATCAAAGTAAGCTTTTTATGCGGAAATTATAATAAAAATGTTCGCTTCATAGAAGCGACGACGCCGTGGCAAGCATATTGTAATGAAAACATTCTTGTACATTTGCTTACATTTTATAATAAAAAATATTATACAAAAACTTACATACGTAAAGTGGGTACTTAAAACATTCTAATGCACTGGGTGAGGTTAGTTTTGTACCAGGTTAGTCAGTCAACATTATCCTGCCGCGGACGTATCAAAATGCATTATTGTGCATAAAATATATTCCCAAAAAAAAACATTTAGCTTTCTCACAAAACCCTTATTTATTATACCTACAAAATATATAATCTTACAAGGTAATGTAAAATAAATAGTTACACTAACAATTAAAATCATAAACGGAGGGAAACGAACCGAAATATTAATGTTTTAAAGCTGTCGTCGTTCACAATTTTCGTGGTCATGGGTGTAGTCGCTTAGACCGTGAGCTGTCACGCGATAACTGCCATTAGTCCTATAGGAATAGAGTCTATAATTACATAAATATTTTCTTGGTATTGGTTGCAAATTACGAGGGTATTCAATAGCGGTCCCCTTTTAAATAACTGTCATGCTTAAAAGGAATGCAACGTAATTATTATCTACAAATGATTGCAACTTTGTAATCCGTAAAATTTGTAAACTAGAAGTGACATCTAAAATTACACTTCGAATCTATGCTTTAATGACACTGAAAAGTATTCGCGATTTATCGATATCGATTAAATTTACTGTGCTGTCAGATACATATTAGTATCGATAGACTGAAATAGAAACGTTTACAACACCACACAAAAATCATCGATAAATTTTTTGACAACACTACTTTTCAGTTCTATTATCAAGAACCACACAAGTGCCAGTATTTTTGATAATAATATCAAAGATGTCACTCCCAGTCCACAATAATTAAAAACATATACAAACAAAACGCCCCAAGAATACGCATCTTAACGCTATATATAAGACGGATATTACTTACCATAGAGGACAATAGACGCCTATATTACATTACCATAGGTCTGGAATGGATACAAAATATTACAAAACTTCTATAATTACCATTAAATACTATAAGACCTTACTGCGAAACCTTTAATTAGAAAAATTACCGATTCCGAGTGTAAAGATCGTGTATCTAAAACTAATCATCATAAATAATAACAATTATTATGTTCAAATCCCGAATATTTGAAATGTAAAACGTTGGTGACGTCTTTAGTATAAATGGTTATATTAGTATAGATCATGTTGGATTTGTTTTGTTGTTCAATTTCATGTTTAGAATACTCGATTCTAAGATTTCATAATCGATTAAACAATCAAATTATCGATTTCTTTCTATCGATAAAACGATATTTTCTACTTTTAGGAGAGTGTTACTCTGTCATTTTATTTCCAGAATATTCTAAACCAAATATATTGTACAACAAAACAAATCGATTCCAACGACGGTGAGCCTCAACTTTTAAATAGAAAATACACAACACACCTACAGGAAAACCCTTTTAAGATTTATATTATTATAAATACAGAAATGGCACGACTATTTACATAGGGAATTGACATGATATCTTTACAAATCATAATAATGGCAATAATATAATTGTATAAAACGTACATCCGAATGCGATGATTAAATTTTAGGCCTCCAGGCTAATTAATTTTTAATGTACAGTCAATCACAACAAGTTTAGAGGGGAAAGAATCGATTAGATTGTAACGACGAAGTTCAAAAAGACAACTGCAGTATGCCTCACAATAATCAACTTGGTATTGCAGTTTTCTTCTTACATGTACTTGGCAGTAGATTTGTGGGCAGTAATGTGTAAAAAGACAACTTTTAGAAGATGGACCTATATGCCACTAAATTTCGTAAAATAGACTTGATTTTGTCGATGACTGTACAAAATGAACGTTGAAACAGCGTATACCACATCCAATGAGCGACCACTACATATAAATGATAATTTAACATAAATGCTTGTGCATGTTACCTCTCATACCACAATAAATACAAAAATTCAGTACTTTATTGACGCCGTAAGAATTTCACGGAAAAATATTAAAATTCTGATATTATAAAAAACAACTTTTTTTGTCACAACAACGATAATACTGTTCTTATTCCTTAAATACGACAATGTTACACAACCAAAACTTGTCAGCGTAAAAAAAAATTAACGGCCCATTTCCCAGGTTCCAGACAAAGTTCTAAATAGTTATCTAACAGATAGTGCCATAGATTTTTTGTTTAATTCTCTATAGCATGATCTGTTATAAAATAGCTATCTAGAACTCCATCTGGACCTATAAAATTGGCCGTTGATAATATTGCCATATGTAAATTCTCACGACGTCAATCAACCTAAGCACAGTAGACAGATAAGATATACAAAATCTTTATGTTTAAGACATTGTGCTGTGTTTACACTCGTTTTGGTACACAAGTACATCTCTTCAAGGTATTCTTATAATATCCTTTCGTCATTATCAAGTGTAAACGCAGCACAGACAATCTTGATACTTGATTTCTTTGATTGAAACATTTCTGTCAATTTGATTTTATATTGGCGATTTAAATTAAAGTAATACTGGCTCGCTATTGCTGTCCTTTTCTGTCACACTATTCGGCCTTGTAGAATTTTGTAAGCAGATTACTTCTGAATCATATTTTCTTCATTTCTGATCACAATTTAACTACCAATGATAGGTTTTAAATATAAATGCACAAGAACCACAGTGGGAACCACATTACCACCATTTTGTTTTTACTGAATGCCACTCTTTTACAGCGATTTTTCGCATAAAGTTAAAAAATAAAACTTTAACAATATCTTATCTGAAACCTAAGCAATAACCAAAAACAACATTTTCTAACAGAAAAGGCCAGCATCACACCAGTATTACGTCAAAATTCACCGTCACACCATCACGCCGTCGTCACGCCGTCACGCTAGCGACTGCTAGGCGGCATGGGCATCTGCGCCTGCACACCTTGCAGGTTCATCGGCCGCCCGTTGGGGTTGCCCATGCCTAGCCCGTCGTGGTAGTTGTTCACCTCCATCGCTGGGATATCATCGTTCTGTGGGCATTTGTCAGATATGTAGATTACCCAATTATTTTATTTTAGACTAGCTTCCGCCAGCGGTTTCACCCGCTTTCCCGTGGGAACTACTCGGCGCACCGGGATAAAAGTAACCTATAGCCTTCCTCGATAAATGGGCTATCTAACACTGAAAGAATATTTCAAATCGGACCAGTAGTTCCTGAGATTAGCGCGTTCAAACAAACAAACAAACTCTTCAGCTTTATAATATTAGTATAGAAGTATAGATAAGCCTCCTCCAGGGGCTTCGCTTGTGTCTGGGGAAACTTCCTCACGTGCCCAAATGGGAATAAAAAGATGCGAAAATAACCTACGTCCGTCTTCTGGTTCTAAGCTATCTCATCATCATTTCCAGTCAAATTGGTTTAACCGTTCATGAGTTTATCAACAATGTAACTAACACGACTTTTCTTTTTACATAAGTATCGAAGTTACCCAAAACATATTTTTATTTCAATATCAAATTTACAATGTACACTGTGAACTAAAAAGCAAAGTTAAAAGCCGGTGTCGTGAAGGCAAACCTATAAAGACTATTTTTCCATTAGCAAACTTATCCTGAAAATTTGGAAAAGTAATAGTTACATGATATTAATTTTGCCAGTGCTATAAAGCTTGTAATTAATTTTGTAGACAAACTGCAATGTGCAACAGACAAAACACACAAACTATTAAATGACGCACTCTGTATAATTTTAGTTGCAGTGTCTAAACATAAAGGTCTTACTACAAAAAAGAAAAACACACGTTCAACACGTGTTTTAGAAAATATTGTATGGAGAATTTTCGAAAACACGTGTTGAACATATGTTTATTTATTTTTGTAGTAAGAAAGCATTGTGCTTATATTAACAGTGTTTGTTCAATGAGGTGGTAGTGGGTATGTGCAAAATATTGTGAAGCGCTCAATACTCCGTGTGTATATTTGAACAAAAATATATGTGCATTAAAGAAAACTTAATAAGCATGTGAATGGAAATTAGGCGATATTTTTACGTATTTAAGTTCTCCAATACTATATTTTTATTTTGGCATCAAATATACATTCTTTATTCCACAATCACTGTGTGACTGCTCACTAAACACATTTCTGCGTAAACGTTTACGATTAAAATATCTTTAGTTAATTTACTAACTTAAAACCAATATTATTAATAATACAAAGTGACATTTATTTATAAATATGTATAGCGAGCAGTCATGCATTCGAGTTTAGGCTTGTTGATTATTTACATAACCTATGACAAAAAATATTTTCTTCAATCATGATTTACCAATTTAAATAATAACAAATTACATTGCAATACTTAAACTATAATTTACAGCTGTGTTGTTGGGAAGTTTGTTCATCACCACTTCTTCTTTCCAACCATAACACTAGGAAGTGGTGAATGAGGGGTGCTATTGGGGGTGTTGTCCTTTGTAAAATTTGACGTGAAAAAGTGCTAATCTAATTAGCCTATTTTCAATAAATGATTTTGACTTTGATTTTGACAACCCCCAAAAAATAATCAACAGGCCTAGCTATGTAATTGTAAAGAAAAGTGCGTTATAAAAGCGTTTACCTCCCGATGCCTGCGAATAGTGCGGTCCTCGTACCGGGTGCCGCCGGTGCTGGCCATGGGCCGGCTCAGCGTGCTGTTGGCGTTGCTGGGCGAGTGCGGAGCGCCGGCACTCGCGCTCGGCGTGCCCTGACCTATAGCCGCGCCCATAACCACTTTAAGCTTTGGAATCTACCGCTAACATTGTTTTAAGTATGGAAGTATTCGTTTGGTTTTGTTTAGGCTTCGTGTTTTTAAATTTTATTATTATCGCGTTTTTAATTTGTGTAAATCACATTTGTTTTAGCAGGAAATTCTCGAAGAAATATGTACGCGTTTTTGTGATAATAATACTTTTATAGGGACATTGAATTTGCTGCTCAAGATCGAAAGGAGCGTTCTGCTAGCTCTATGCCTCTGGTGATGGAAAGCGGAATGCTATTAATCAATCAGCAATACGATTCAAGTCATATCAATTCTGCGATTGCATTTTTCAAGGCCACATTTGCAAATTCAATAATGAAATATTGACTTATATTTTGGTTATGTCTAATTGACTATCATCGACAATTTTTCGTTTAATCATTAATTATTATCCTCATTTATTTATTTACATACAAAAACATAACATTTTAATTAATTTATTCGTTCATTCATTCATTACTTTATGATTCATTTTTTATTATTATTCGGGTTATTTTATACCTTTTATTTGTTTTATTAAAGTCTTTTAAAGAATTTGTACAGATCTTGCAATTTAAATATAAATCACGCTTATTACTTATTTAAGAAACGTAGCATCGCGACGTAGTTTTACCTTTATTGCTAGTTATTAAAGCGTGATCACATAAATAAAACGAGTACGTATAACATTTAGTACGTGACTATTAGTTTACTATTAGTTGTGGCTATTAGATTTTATTATTTAGGCTTCACTATAGGGCTTTCGTCTAATTCGTTTTAATTTACAACCTATATAGAGATCATTCAATGTTTAACTGCGGGTTTCTATCAGTGGCGTAACTAGGTAACCGCGGGCTTCGGGGCAAATAGAAAAATGAGGCCCCTTAAAGGAAAAAAAAAGGGATATATGTATCATGCGCGAACAGAGCGAGCTGAAGTCTGAGGTCGCCACCTGTCTTTTTTATTTGTTGTAAAAATGAGAGTAACTTCGAAAAGTTCAGGGGCCCCCTGAACTTGGGGGCCCCGGGGCACTGCCCCGGCTAGCCCCTTCGTAGCTACGCCACTGGTTTCTATATGCTTTATATCCAATGTTTTGAGATTAGAGATTGATATCTGACATAATTTATAAGGAGTTTAAGTCAAAATTCAATCCAAACCGAAAATCGACGGATATTTGTTTACAGAAATCCGAACGTAAAAACCGTTATTTAAACGCAAAATTATTGTATTCTGAATATCAAATCTATCGATTTTATATTCCAAATGTAATTTGTTCCATGACGAAGCTTAAATTGAAAGCGATATATACAAGATGTTTCCTATTTTTATACTATAACTATAATTTTAGAAAGCCCCATGGTGTAGCCTAAGCAATGTTAGCGTGAGATTCACATAGCGTTATAGTATGAGTGACAATGATATACAATAAACTATACACATATGGACAGACAGACAATTTCAATATTTACAATCTAATTTGATATAATTTGAATCAAAAGAATTTTGTACACATTTACATTTATTTAATAATTATAGAAGATCATTTGCAGTAGAAACTAGTAGTACGTTGCAGTTTTAGATATTTTTTTACAGAATGTTGAATAAAATATGACAGAGTAAGACAAAATTAAGATGGCAACTTTTTCTGACCTAAAATATGTTGCAACTGTACTAGTCTTATAAGGAGTATAATTTCTGTCTCCCACTCTATTTTCTTATAGCCCTTTTATTTTGTAAATAATCCACGTTAGATACCAATTACAAGGGGTACCATACTCTAAAAATTGACAAAACAAACCTTATTTTTTTACTGCAATTCTTAGTATTAATATTAAACTTGTGTATTCTTCCTCAGAATTTTACAAAAAACAGGTTTTGTAAACAGGTTTGAGATGTACAGTCGCAGTCATTTATGCACTAGCAACTTTCAAACCTTCGCAATTTTGTAGTGTAATACATTGCCTGAACACAACGCATCCACCGGTTACACTAACACCTATTATACGGCTAAAATAGGAACGATGGCAAGTTGCTAGTGCATTAATGACCCAGGATCGTACATACCGCTAGCAGTGCTGGGCTGGCGGGGCTGCGCGGCGCGGGCCGGCGTGAGGAAGTCGGCCTCGCGCCAGCCGTGCTTGCGGTACACCTCGCGCAACTCCGCGTGCGACCACATCGTCATCAGCACTTGGCCTGGGGACAGATGGACATGATATGTGGAGAAAGGGTTAGGTAACAAGAAAATATAGAAATAATACTTCGGAATAAGGTATATCAATTATGCACCTACACGCGCATTTCGCTTAGGCTGTTAGGTATATCAAAATATCGGGAATAAATAAATAATCGAAATGAACAAAAGCAAATCGATCCAGCAAAAAAATCAAGGCTAGGCCTAAAGGCTGCGCGGGATTGCTCGAGAGTTAACGCGGCCTGTGCTGCTATTTGTGTATTAAGAGTTCCAGAATTAACTAAGACGAATATAACATAAAACACATAAAAGAAAAAATAAAAAGACTATATACAGTTAAATGGATTATAGGTCGAGGTGTGCTAACTATCTGGGGGATCTCTTTCAAGGACAACATATTTTAGGAAGAATTTCTAGTAGTGTATGGCTGACCTGCAAACTTGAGCACCCTGGGAGTATGCCGATGGCGCTGCTTGGTGAGGTTGAGGAGCCGCTCCACGCCGCCCGCCTCCAGCAGCGAGCGAGAGAACTCGCCGCTCTTCTTTATCACCTCGTTGAGGGTCGCTAGTACTGCTGCTATTGTGTCGTCTGATGTGCCCTGGGGAATTCATTTATATGTAAAACATTTCATGGGAAAATAATTGGCCAATTGCGAATAAAAAGTTCCGTGCCATTTATCTATAAAACGACCAGAAACCTTACTTTATGGGAGTCCCCTGAAATATTTATTTTATTCTAGTTTCAGTATTTGTTATTATAGCGGCAACAATTACCTGTTAACAGTTACCAGAAATTTCAACTGTCAGCTATGACGGATTAAAGGATACATTTGACAGACGAACTGCGAAGTGTTAGTAACAGGGTCCCGATTTTCCCTTATATTACGGAACCCTTAATTAAAATATCAAATTTTCTATGATAAACCCTAGCCAAACAAGATTCATAACAAAACACCGAAGATCAGACATCAATCTATACATATAAAATCCTGACTCATTCACTGACTCATCAACACAGGACCCAAACCGGTGAACCTATAAAGCTGAAATTTTGCACAGAGTTTCATTTTAAGACTGTCACACGAGATAAAGGATTTCCCGAAATTCCCACAGGAACGGGAAAAAACGGGATTTTAAGTTTTTCACGGGCGAAGCCGCTGGCAAGAGTTAGTATCATATAGGTATCATATTCTACCACCATACCTTAGCACCAACCTGGTCATGCTGATGGTTTCCACTGGGTAGTTTCTGCACCAGGTCTCTCATAGCATACTTTCCAATGAGCTCCTTATTCCTCTGGTCGATGGCCAGGTTCCGCAGCGCAGTAGCCACGGCGCACACCACACGATCCACCTCCATCCGAAGAAGTTCCACCAGGATGGGTAAACCTGGAAATTCTGGGCATGTTACCGTTGTTCACTGTCTGGTGAACGGTTGAGGGGAACTATCGCAACTACGGAAAGTTTAGTTAGAGTAAGCGAAGATTTTTCACATGTTATGCGGAAGAATAGTTTTATGTTGACGATTTTATGAACCTTAAACACCTCTAAACATAATACAATTTATCAAGCAATCAAATTTGAATCTTTACATGCTGTAAATAAGGTATTTGATCATAATATAATCTTACTACTTCCTAAAACAAAAGGAAGAAAACTGCCTAACCCTAATAATAAACCTTGTATTCTAAAGGCACCCTGCCGCCGGGTTTATACCGAGCGGCGTGCAACCAGCATATACGAGCAAGAAATAGCAGAGATTCCCGGCAGACACTATTATGTTTAATATTTTCTATGGGTCTTAGATGCCTGAGACAAATAAATAAATAAAATAAGCCCTAAAATTTAACAAATAAGGTGTACTTTAGCATGCTCGCAACTCTTTACAGTTTAAAACAGCTCAATAGACTTTGAACCCTATTGCCATAATTGTAAAGCTTATTTATCAGACCTTTCTCTTTCCTGACGGCGGCGCGGATGTCGATGGAGGGCTGCCAGTAGCAGGCGGCGAGGTTCTGCAGCGCGCCGGCCGCCGCCTCCAGCGTCTCGGGGTTCGAGCACGTCTGCAGCAGCGCCATGTACAGCGGCACCACCTGCGGGAGGGTGTGTGGTGAAAGTAGCTGGTAAGGGTGCTGGTGACNAGGATCGTACATACCGCTAGCAGTGCTGGGCTGGCGGGGCTGCGCGGCGCGGGCCGGCGTGAGGAAGTCGGCCTCGCGCCAGCCGTGCTTGCGGTACACCTCGCGCAACTCCGCGTGCGACCACATCGTCATCAGCACTTGGCCTGGGGACAGATGGACATGATATGTGGAGAAAGGGTTAGGTAACAAGAAAATATAGAAATAATACTTCGGAATAAGGTATATCAATTATGCACCTACACGCGCATTTCGCTTAGGCTGTTAGGTATATCAAAATATCGGGAATAAATAAATAATCGAAATGAACAAAAGCAAATCGATCCAGCAAAAAAATCAAGGCTAGGCCTAAAGGCTGCGCGGGATTGCTCGAGAGTTAACGCGGCCTGTGCTGCTATTTGTGTATTAAGAGTTCCAGAATTAACTAAGACGAATATAACATAAAACACATAAAAGAAAAAATAAAAAGACTATATACAGTTAAATGGATTATAGGTCGAGGTGTGCTAACTATCTGGGGGATCTCTTTCAAGGACAACATATTTTAGGAAGAATTTCTAGTAGTGTATGGCTGACCTGCAAACTTGAGCACCCTGGGAGTATGCCGATGGCGCTGCTTGGTGAGGTTGAGGAGCCGCTCCACGCCGCCCGCCTCCAGCAGCGAGCGAGAGAACTCGCCGCTCTTCTTTATCACCTCGTTGAGGGTCGCTAGTACTGCTGCTATTGTGTCGTCTGATGTGCCCTGGGGAATTCATTTATATGTAAAACATTTCATGGGAAAATAATTGGCCAATTGCGAATAAAAAGTTCCGTGCCATTTATCTATAAAACGACCAGAAACCTTACTTTATGGGAGTCCCCTGAAATATTTATTTTATTCTAGTTTCAGTATTTGTTATTATAGCGGCAACAATTACCTGTTAACAGTTACCAGAAATTTCAACTGTCAGCTATGACGGATTAAAGGATACATTTGACAGACGAACTGCGAAGTGTTAGTAACAGGGTCCCGATTTTCCCTTATATTACGGAACCCTTAATTAAAATATCAAATTTTCTATGATAAACCCTAGCCAAACAAGATTCATAACAAAACACCGAAGATCAGACATCAATCTATACATATAAAATCCTGACTCATTCACTGACTCATCAACACAGGACCCAAACCGGTGAACCTATAAAGCTGAAATTTTGCACAGAGTTTCATTTTAAGACTGTCACACGAGATAAAGGATTTCCCGAAATTCCCACAGGAACGGGAAAAAACGGGATTTTAAGTTTTTCACGGGCGAAGCCGCTGGCAAGAGTTAGTATCATATAGGTATCATATTCTACCACCATACCTTAGCACCAACCTGGTCATGCTGATGGTTTCCACTGGGTAGTTTCTGCACCAGGTCTCTCATAGCATACTTTCCAATGAGCTCCTTATTCCTCTGGTCGATGGCCAGGTTCCGCAGCGCAGTAGCCACGGCGCACACCACACGATCCACCTCCATCCGAAGAAGTTCCACCAGGATGGGTAAACCTGGAAATTCTGGGCATGTTACCGTTGTTCACTGTCTGGTGAACGGTTGAGGGGAACTATCGCAACTACGGAAAGTTTAGTTAGAGTAAGCGAAGATTTTTCACATGTTATGCGGAAGAATAGTTTTATGTTGACGATTTTATGAACCTTAAACACCTCTAAACATAATACAATTTATCAAGCAATCAAATTTGAATCTTTACATGCTGTAAATAAGGTATTTGATCATAATATAATCTTACTACTTCCTAAAACAAAAGGAAGAAAACTGCCTAACCCTAATAATAAACCTTGTATTCTAAAGGCACCCTGCCGCCGGGTTTATACCGAGCGGCGTGCAACCAGCATATACGAGCAAGAAATAGCAGAGATTCCCGGCAGACACTATTATGTTTAATATTTTCTATGGGTCTTAGATGCCTGAGACAAATAAATAAATAAAATAAGCCCTAAAATTTAACAAATAAGGTGTACTTTAGCATGCTCGCAACTCTTTACAGTTTAAAACAGCTCAATAGACTTTGAACCCTATTGCCATAATTGTAAAGCTTATTTATCAGACCTTTCTCTTTCCTGACGGCGGCGCGGATGTCGATGGAGGGCTGCCAGTAGCAGGCGGCGAGGTTCTGCAGCGCGCCGGCCGCCGCCTCCAGCGTCTCGGGGTTCGAGCACGTCTGCAGCAGCGCCATGTACAGCGGCACCACCTGCGGGAGGGTGTGTGGTGAAAGTAGCTGGTAAGGGTGCTGGTGACTGGAGCTGGGTGAAAGGTGGTTTAAGTCTTTTTCGGGATATAGAATGTCTTTTTGCGGTATTTCATCTAAATCGGTCCGGTTTTGGCGTGAAAGCGCGATAGACAGACGGAGTTACTTTCGCATTTTTTTGTAAGGATATCTTCCACAAATAATAGCAGGTAGTATCATCATGGTATTTTTCACTAAGAAACTTAAATGAAATAATTCTTTCTTTTAGAAACACAACTGTATGTTTTGATTTCCCCTGTAGCTGTTGGAGTTCTAAAAGAACCTTTTTCCTTCTTTCTACATACCGCAGTAGGTATAGACGCCAGCAACAACTTATCTAAATCTGTCAAATTTCTTCAATAGATTTTCAACCTTATCACAATAGTGGAAAGTTGATATTCGATTGGTAATATTATTATTTGACGGATTCGGGTAGGTTGACCTGCTGTCGTCTGTACAACAGTCCAATATGCAGTATATAGTAGTACTATATCCTCACCTCAGGAGACCAGAGCATCTCGGTGCCCTTGGGCACGGAGTAGCCGAGCTGCGTGCTGCTGGTGTCGCCCAGCGGCTGCGTGTCGGGCTCGCTCTTGCCGAGCGGGCTGGTCGAGTTCGATGATGAAGAACCTTCCTTCTTCTTTTTACTGCCGCCGAAACAGCCCAGGTTTTCGCCTAGAGGTGATGTTATGGAAAGTTTAAAAATAGTGAGATTTCAGTAATTTGACCATAAAATCTCTTTCCCATAAAGATCTTTTCTACTTGAAAATGGAATCAAGATAAGGTAACGCTAGTCATCTAAAGACTAGAACTAGAAAACGAATTAAAGGTTGTCGCGTACGAAGTAAGTTTTTCGTGCCTAAATGAAAGGCTGAACATTGCTGATTCGCTGGTAAATGGTGGCGGAGGTGCGAGACGCCATTAAGTTTGGTGTGAACATCTTATCCCTTTGTTTGTGTTAATACAAATAGGTGAAATGAATCGTTACCTTTAGAAGCACTGGCTTGTATCCTCGCCTGTCCGGATGACTGTGTGGGAGGCGCTCTCGTGTCGTATAGCGGGTCTTCGATTTCTTGACATCTGCGGGAATACATCAAGTTTACAACACCAGAAACAGAAGCTTAATTTTTTTTTTCATGGATAAGCAACATTGTCAGCCCCCAGTTCTGAATCTTTCGGATGTATATTTTCTTTTCTTATTATTATTCGTATTCCGATGCATGTGTATTCCTTCTATTTTTGTCCTGACTGTGCTCATTCGTGTTTTTGACAGGGTAGAAACTTGAAATCTTCATGTATATAATTCTCACCAACTAAAACCCCTGTATCTCCTCTCACACATGCACGGGGAGATCCAGATTTTTTATCAGACCAAACCAGAATGTATGGGTTCATTTGTTGTGGAAGTCAGATAGGCAGTCGCTTCATGTAAAACACTGGTTCTCAGCTGCATCCGTTTAGCCTGGAAGCCGTCTCCAACGTAGTAGGGAAAAAACTAAGGAGAAGATGAAGTGTATGTTACCTGTAGGAAAGATTCCTGAGCACACAGACGCAGTTCTCGACGATCTTGGTGCCGATGGCGTTGGCCTGCAGCGCGGCGCGCACGGCGTGCAGCAGCGCCTCCGTCAGCCCCGCCAGGCAGCGCAGGCGCCGCCGCGCGTACTCGCCTGCCGACGACGCGTTGCGCAGGACGCCCGATGCGTTGCGGAATACTGGGAGGGAAGGGATTGTTAGAAATTGTATTTGTTATGTCAACAGACCAGTTCGGGTCTCGTATTGGGCTAAATGATATTTGAGGACACCGGTTTTACGTGCTCTCCCACACGGACACGGGTTGTACCACATACTCTTCTTTCTATCGTCATCTCATAAGTAACATTCGTTCTAGCCATATCGACTTTCACGCAATCCATCCATCGTTTCTTTTTGGTCGTCATAATATCCATCTATATTCATGCTCTTCACAACATGATCCTCATTCCTCCGCATCACATGCCCATACCATGCCAGATCCGCATAATTTTTCGGTTACCGGTGACACTTTCAAACTTCCTTTTATAATCATTTGTCACTCGATCCATTCGTGTAACCCCACACACAAATATCAAAGTTCAAATAAATAAACATCACAAGCATTTACCACGACACAAACAATCTTTCTTTTTACCCAACCTCCCAGACAGAAGAAAGTTCTCAATAATTTTGAGGAAAAATTATTTTAAATGATATACAACACTCACCAGTAGACCAGTAGGTATCTCCAGGGTTGGTGGGATGCCACCCAGAGTGTGGTATGATGACTTTGTTGACGATCACTTGTGCCGCATCATCTATGATGGACTGCTTCAGGTCCTCGCACGAAGACATGTTCCAGATCACGCCTGTTACTAGCTCTTTCACCTGGTGGTAAAAAATATTTGATTAATGACTATAGAGAAAAATCTACCAAATTTTGGCTCCCTTTCTGACAAAATGTACAAGAAAGTTATGTTTCTATACTAATTTTATAAAAAGGTAAATTTGTAAGTTTGTTTGTAGGGGATAATCTCTGAAAGTAATGAACCGATTTTAAAAATTCTTTCACCATTCGAAAGCTGAATTATCCAAGAGTGACATAGAGTATATTTTATCTGTCACCCGGGGATAGTGTAGCTTTGTAGAGATTCCGAAGTTTCGGAGCCTTTTGCAGCATTGCTGGATCTTAGTTCGCGAATTTGGGTTGCGTGCGGTATTGGGATGAATCGTGGGTTGCCAGCCAAATGGTCGGGAATCGCTGCTTTTGGGTACGAACAAACAAAATAATTCTTCTTTATAATATTAGTACAGGTTACACTATCATACCTCCATATCAGTAGCGCGGCACAGCAGCGCCATGAGCGCGGGGATGCCGGCGGCGTCGCGGATGGCGCGCTTGTTCTCGTCGTTCTGCCGCCCGTACGACAGGTTGCGCAGCGCATTAGTACAGGTTACACTATCATACCTCCATATCAGTAGCGCGGCACAGCAGCGCCATGAGCGCGGGGATGCCGGCGGCGTCGCGGATGGCGCGCTTGTTCTCGTCGTTCTGCCGCCCGTACGACAGGTTGCGCAGCGCATTAGTACAGGTTACACTATCATACCTCCATATCAGTAGCGCGGCACAGCAGCGCCATGAGCGCGGGGATGCCGGCGGCGTCGCGGATGGCGCGCTTGTTCTCGTCGTTCTGCCGCCCGTACGACAGGTTGCGCAGCGCATTAGTACAGGTTACACTATCATACCTCCATATCAGTAGCGCGGCACAGCAGCGCCATGAGCGCGGGGATGCCGGCGGCGTCGCGGATGGCGCGCTTGTTCTCGTCGTTCTGCCGCCCGTACGACAGGTTGCGCAGCGCATTAGTACAGGTTACACTATCATACCTCCATATCAGTAGCGCGGCACAGCAGCGCCATGAGCGCGGGGATGCCGGCGGCGTCGCGGATGGCGCGCTTGTTCTCGTCGTTCTGCCGCCCGTACGACAGGTTGCGCAGCGCATTAGTACAGGTTACACTATCATACCTCCATATCAGTAGCGCGGCACAGCAGCGCCATGAGCGCGGGGATGCCGGCGGCGTCGCGGATGGCGCGCTTGTTCTCGTCGTTCTGCCGCCCGTACGACAGGTTGCGCAGCGCATTAGTACAGGTTACACTATCATACCTCCATATCAGTAGCGCGGCACAGCAGCGCCATGAGCGCGGGGATGCCGGCGGCGTCGCGGATGGCGCGCTTGTTCTCGTCGTTCTGCCGCCCGTACGACAGGTTGCGCAGCGCATTAGTACAGGTTACACTATCATACCTCCATATCAGTAGCGCGGCACAGCAGCGCCATGAGCGCGGGGATGCCGGCGGCGTCGCGGATGGCGCGCTTGTTCTCGTCGTTCTGCCGCCCGTACGACAGGTTGCGCAGCGCATTAGTACAGGTTACACTATCATACCTCCATATCAGTAGCGCGGCACAGCAGCGCCATGAGCGCGGGGATGCCGGCGGCGTCGCGGATGGCGCGCTTGTTCTCGTCGTTCTGCCGCCCGTACGACAGGTTGCGCAGCGCATTAGTACAGGTTACACTATCATACCTCCATATCAGTAGCGCGGCACAGCAGCGCCATGAGCGCGGGGATGCCGGCGGCGTCGCGGATGGCGCGCTTGTTCTCGTCGTTCTGCCGCCCGTACGACAGGTTGCGCAGCGCATTAGTACAGGTTACACTATCATACCTCCATATCAGTAGCGCGGCACAGCAGCGCCATGAGCGCGGGGATGCCGGCGGCGTCGCGGATGGCGCGCTTGTTCTCGTCGTTCTGCCGCCCGTACGACAGGTTGCGCAGCGCATTAGTACAGGTTACACTATCATACCTCCATATCAGTAGCGCGGCACAGCAGCGCCATGAGCGCGGGGATGCCGGCGGCGTCGCGGATGGCGCGCTTGTTCTCGTCGTTCTGCCGCCCGTACGACAGGTTGCGCAGCGCATTAGTACAGGTTACACTATCATACCTCCATATCAGTAGCGCGGCACAGCAGCGCCATGAGCGCGGGGATGCCGGCGGCGTCGCGGATGGCGCGCTTGTTCTCGTCGTTCTGCCGCCCGTACGACAGGTTGCGCAGCGCATTAGTACAGGTTACACTATCATACCTCCATATCAGTAGCGCGGCACAGCAGCGCCATGAGCGCGGGGATGCCGGCGGCGTCGCGGATGGCGCGCTTGTTCTCGTCGTTCTGCCGCCCGTACGACAGGTTGCGCAGCGCATTAGTACAGGTTACACTATCATACCTCCATATCAGTAGCGCGGCACAGCAGCGCCATGAGCGCGGGGATGCCGGCGGCGTCGCGGATGGCGCGCTTGTTCTCGTCGTTCTGCCGCCCGTACGACAGGTTGCGCAGCGCATTAGTACAGGTTACACTATCATACCTCCATATCAGTAGCGCGGCACAGCAGCGCCATGAGCGCGGGGATGCCGGCGGCGTCGCGGATGGCGCGCTTGTTCTCGTCGTTCTGCCGCCCGTACGACAGGTTGCGCAGCGCATTAGTACAGGTTACACTATCATACCTCCATATCAGTAGCGCGGCACAGCAGCGCCATGAGCGCGGGGATGCCGGCGGCGTCGCGGATGGCGCGCTTGTTCTCGTCGTTCTGCCGCCCGTACGACAGGTTGCGCAGCGCATTAGTACAGGTTACACTATCATACCTCCATATCAGTAGCGCGGCACAGCAGCGCCATGAGCGCGGGGATGCCGGCGGCGTCGCGGATGGCGCGCTTGTTCTCGTCGTTCTGCCGCCCGTACGACAGGTTGCGCAGCGCATTAGTACAGGTTACACTATCATACCTCCATATCAGTAGCGCGGCACAGCAGCGCCATGAGCGCGGGGATGCCGGCGGCGTCGCGGATGGCGCGCTTGTTCTCGTCGTTCTGCCGCCCGTACGACAGGTTGCGCAGCGCATTAGTACAGGTTACACTATCATACCTCCATATCAGTAGCGCGGCACAGCAGCGCCATGAGCGCGGGGATGCCGGCGGCGTCGCGGATGGCGCGCTTGTTCTCGTCGTTCTGCCGCCCGTACGACAGGTTGCGCAGCGCATTAGTACAGGTTACACTATCATACCTCCATATCAGTAGCGCGGCACAGCAGCGCCATGAGCGCGGGGATGCCGGCGGCGTCGCGGATGGCGCGCTTGTTCTCGTCGTTCTGCCGCCCGTACGACAGGTTGCGCAGCGCATTAGTACAGGTTACACTATCATACCTCCATATCAGTAGCGCGGCACAGCAGCGCCATGAGCGCGGGGATGCCGGCGGCGTCGCGGATGGCGCGCTTGTTCTCGTCGTTCTGCCGCCCGTACGACAGGTTGCGCAGCGCATTAGTACAGGTTACACTATCATACCTCCATATCAGTAGCGCGGCACAGCAGCGCCATGAGCGCGGGGATGCCGGCGGCGTCGCGGATGGCGCGCTTGTTCTCGTCGTTCTGCCGCCCGTACGACAGGTTGCGCAGCGCATTAGTACAGGTTACACTATCATACCTCCATATCAGTAGCGCGGCACAGCAGCGCCATGAGCGCGGGGATGCCGGCGGCGTCGCGGATGGCGCGCTTGTTCTCGTCGTTCTGCCGCCCGTACGACAGGTTGCGCAGCGCGCCGCAAGCGTTGCGGCACACCTCCGGGTTCTCGTGCGACACCAGCCGGACTAGCGGCGGAATGCCACCTGGGATTGGGAAGAATATATATGTTATACTTTGACAATTACTACTGTAGAGTCCATAAGGATGGCAGCCCTGTAGGAACGGGGAGGCAAAGAGCGTTGACGTCGGACTAACAAGTTGTAACAGCCGATACTCCCCCGTCTCGCCGCGCGCCACCCTAGGTTTCCTACACACAATAGCGTCACCGCGCCGCGCCGAGACGCTGCACTACTACACTAGATACAAGTCGCACGAAGATAAAAAGATAAAAAAAAAAAACCGATAACCGAAAACGATACCGCCGCCGCGCCGCCACCGCACGCATTCCCTCTGCTTGAGTCATTCCATTACCGGCCGCGTACGAATGTCGGTGCTGGTGCCGCTAATGAAATGAAAAGCTCGCTGTGGCGGTGCGGTGGCGGCGCGGCGGCGGTATCGTGTGCAAAAACGCTAAGCCTACGCCTAAGACGCGATACAGCGGTATTAATCAAACTTTAGTTACATATCCGACAGTATCCTTTTACCCAACTACCAATGGGTGTAATTTTCTAGTAAAGTATAAAAAAATATCCATAATTGGCCACTGATCGTTTTAGATGGGTGATTGTGGTTTCTGTGGCTGAATAGACAAGAATAAATTTTAATGTGTAGAAAATCAGCATTTGGAAAAGTTTACTTTAAATTTACTTCAATATATTTTATATCACCAAAAAAACTATGATTTTATAACCAGAAATACCTAAACTCCCGATTTTCTATTTGACAGGATAACCACAGCCCTATAGACTACTCACTATATTACACAAAATTAAACCTTATACCCTAAAACTTAAAGTTCAACTTACCTAAACTCCTCGTCTTCTGTTTGTTAGGGTCATCCATATAGGTGAGGTGCTGTAGATAGGCCGCCGCGTTGGCTTTCACGACGTCTGAGGGTGAATTGAGGAACCCTATGACTTCGGGCAAGTTGGGGTCCCTCCATTGTAGGCCTCCGGTCTCTTCGCGACCCCCGACGCTGCCGTGCACTGGGGAAATAAGGTTTTTGAGAATGTTTGTCTGGTAAAGTTTGGTGGAAGAGGAAAATGCGCCAGAAGGAGAGTAGTAAGAGCAGTTATTCATTTTTAATCAATAAGGTCAATGATGACGATAATTGAAACATACAAATTGATATGAAATGGATAAAATATTCTTAGCCTGGCCTTACTTTCCCAAAAGTTTGCTAATGATAACTAGGCTTTGATCAATCAAGGCCAAAATCGAAAGCCATAAGTCATGGCATAAAAAAAATACTTCTATCTGTGAAGATACGTGTCCGCTAATGCTGTCATTCAATGTATTGCGCTATTGTAAAAAAGTTAAGCATAAGTTTAGCAAGTGTTTTAAAAATTTAATGTGAAAACGTGTCAAACATGCGCCTTATTTTTGTAATAACAACATTGAAATTAAGTGAAGTGAAATAAGCAGTACAGCAAAGTTATGAATGTGCATGTAAGTACCTATCTCACCTAGAGCCATGTTGGCCATCTGCTTCTGTAGCTCTTCCTCGTCACCGTACATCGACTGGCCGCCTGCGCTGCCTAGGCTTAGGCCATTCTGTGAGTCCTGAGTGTAGGGTAAACATTTAAATGATTTAGAAAAACATGTAGAGGGTAAAATGGGCTTACGTAAATGAAAAGACCGTCGTATAATTATTATTGAGCAGATACGAAAATGCGAGTTTTTTTGTGTCGAATACATCGCAATTTTCAAAAAAGAGTGATTGCTGTTTAGTCGTACGTTTTATCGATGTTTCCATCTCTTTCGCTACGACAGGGATGCTCGGAATGTTTATTGTAATTTTGTAGAACAAGCAGAATTATAGAAATAAAGTCAAAAGCATCCAAGTCAAAAGCATGCCAAAGCATCCAGAATTAATTTTCTCAACTCGAACATGTGATATTCTATTTAATGAATATCTTAAATCATTTAAGATATTTGTTGGTGTAATATTTTTATCTAAGACAGTCACAAATTCATAGTTATTACAGACGAGATTGTACCTTAAATGGTGGCGGTTGATGCGGCGGCTCGTACGCAGTGGGGTAGTGTTGGTAGCCGTACGCGTCGGGCGCGTACTCGCCGCGCGGTGACGTCACGCAGTAGTGCCGGCCCAGCTGCTCTAGTGACGCCGAGTCGTACCTACAAGTGTCGATGAAATATGACAATTTATCCGGTAAAACATAAGAAAGAAAAAGCATATATTTGAGCTAACATGACGCATAAACTCTTCTTTCTACTCTTGAATACCATAGAAAAAGTCGCAGAATAGTAAATACATTATCTTGAAGTGTAGTAAATAGGAAGCAAAGTTTAAAGTCGATAATTGTCAAAATAGTGCGTCGTATCGACTTTAGAAAATCCAGTTAATGTTTTCCAAATGGCATAATTTAAAACATTACTTTTGTTCACTTTCTTACTTGATTTTAAAGAGATTTTACTATCAAACACTGACACAAACCAGAAAACAGTTTTCAAATCTCCAATTTCAAAATCGATAGAATCACCAATCGAGAACTTAACTTCTGAAAAGTCGTGAACCAACTGAATAAAAGACGTTACGTAGCACGCAAATAACAGTATTGAACCAGTTAAATCTTGAATGGTTATTGTGATGTTACATCATTGATCTGTCACCGATCTGTGACGCATCCATTGTCGATAAAGTCAATATTGCACTTTTAGACGTACGGATATTAGCGTAAAGGTTGGATAACTTCGTTTATATTAGGAATTCTTTCTGTATAAGACGTAGTGAGTATGTTTACAATATTCTTTCCGTATCAAGAGTAAATATCCTATGTCACCTAGGTATGGTGTAGCTTCCCAACGGTGAAATAGTTTCTTTGCCTCTGGGTATAAACTTACAAAAAAACCTGTTTATGATTTAGTTCATACTCAAAAACACAGACTCTCCATTTTTTATACTTCTACGTGGACGTAACCTGGACACGGAGTTTCAGTTATGTGTATTATAATTTAAATCTTTTCTTAGTACGACGAAATAGGTAAATTTATGCATACAATCTTAAATAACAAGCAACTCTTCATACAGAAAATGTGACAAACAAACTTACCTCTGTTGTAAGTGTAGATTGTGTTGTGGCAGAGCACCCGGGGACGCACTCCGGGGCGAAGCGCTGCCTCCACCTTCCACGTATTCCTGACAAACAAACAACCAATTTTACATTATGAACTACAATCATACCATACTTCGTCAATAAGACAGGAATTGTAAATTTTATGTCTTCAAACACAAGGCACACTTTAAACTCGGACTGTAAGACATTATAACGACCTATCTATAGCTATCAACAGGGATTTGGGATAGACAGACAGACAATAATGATGTCTGTATCTATTACAGCTGCCTTAGTGCTTTACAATTATCAAATCACAACTGCTTCACAACTATGTTTAGGCCGTTTTACAGCTGAGTACCACTCATATGTAAGACGATGTAAAACTGATGTTTTACACGGAACGACTGCGTATCTGACCTCCTCAACCCATATACCCGATCCCCCTTTGTAAGACTGGTTATCAGACCATCTGTTTTCTGACTACCCGTGATGACTGCCAAAGATATTCAAATGACAGCCGCTACCCACCAATTTGACGTGCTTTCCGAACACTGCTATTATCAACTCTATTCCCCAAACAATAAAGCACAAACCTGTCCCATATACTGCGGCACTTGCGTGGCCTCCACCATGTATGCCGTCTGCGGTTGGTAGGCTGCCGTGCCGTAGTGGCCGTACGTGCCGTAGTGGCCCGCACCCCCCGCGCCCGCGTAGCTGCCTCCCCCGCTCACTGACACTGAGTCCATTACCTGAGAACATCAGAAATATAGGGTATTACAAATGGCGAATAAAATCCTAGAAGGGGTTCATGATTAATGAGGTTTTTTGAAGGTTATCTAAGTCTAAAAGTCGAAAATTCGCACCTATCGAAGGTGAGACTGATCTCGTCTCTTGCCATGGTTGGGGAGTGAGGTTTACGTCTCTTCCATCCCCTTGGAAGAACTGCTGCCCATGCTATGGATTAAACAACGACAACGGCAAGATACGAGAGGTCGCCACTGTCTATCACCACTAAAAAGAAATTGATTTGAATGTTGGGTGTCAATCCAAGACAATCACTCTATCCTCTGAGTGAACCCCTCCAATTTTTTTGTTGTATCGTGGTACTTACGTGAGGGTATTTCTGCGAGGGTGCCATAGTAAGGTGTCCCATGTGATTGTAGTGCGCCGCCGGCGACGACACGTACTGTCCATAGTCGGGCTCCACTCCCGCACCCACTACTGGGTAATCACCAGCCTGGAAACAAATGATTTGTGTTACCACCTAGATTTTATTATACAAAGATTCATAATCTGTAATCTGAGGGAATTCACAATAGTTTTATTAAATTTTGTTAGCTGTATTTAGTTTGTATTGTTAATATTATTAAGTTATTGGGCATAATGGGCATGTCCTGTAATGTAATTAGTACCTCAGTAATTAGATCAATTGAAAACTATAGCTATAATAGCTCCCTTTCATGCAGAAGAAGCCTGGGATTTTATGAGAGGCTAAACGAATATATTACATCTACAATGATAATCAGAGAAACAAATCCACTAAAAATGGACTTTTAAGATTTTGGGCTAAAATTATGGACGTGCACATTTTTTACTGGAGACCAATCTAACATGACATAATACTGTAAAAATTATGATATTTTTTTGCAAAATAAATAGCATGATACCAGCTTAAATTTAAACCAATTACGTTATAATCTTATTATCTTGATGATGATCTCATTATAATGAAACGAATCTGCCGAGATCAAAGGTCAAGTTGACGGTTGGTTCCAAGAAACTCCAGCGCAGATCACATTGTCTTTTTTGTTTGAGTATTGATAGGGCTTCCAGTTATTTTCGGTCATGTTTACTAACGTTTAAATGATGCCAAAACGTCCTTGATGAAGAATATCTTACTAGTCACAACAAACTAATAAGAACTTTGTCTGAAGGAGATCAATAGCTGCTTGGTAGACAAGTATTTTAAATTTTTAAAATGCTTCAAAAATGTTCAAATCTATACTAATAAAGCTGAAGCGTTTGTTTGTTTGTTTGAACGCGCTAATCTCAGGAACTACTGGTCCGATTTGAAAAATTCTTTCAGTGTTAGATAGCCCATTTATAGAGGAAGGCTACGTTTTATCCGGGTGCGCCGAGTAGTTCCCACGGGACTCGGATGAAACCGCTGGCAGAAGCTAGTCGTATATCCTTTTCATCCATTCATTAGAGCTGAGTTAACCTACTACTAATTTATTAGTGTAAAACTATTGGTATTACAAAAAAATATTCGTATTTGGGAAACAGGAAATTCCAAACTTTGATTCACCTCGCAGAATTTAGTATTCACAAGAAGCTTCCATAACTCAAAAAGGTGAGCAAAAAAGGCTATAAATAAAATAATAAAAGTAAAAAGAAAACAACCGTACCATATAACTGACCTGCATAGCTAGGTGATGCTGGTGGGCCAACGCCGCCGACAGCTCGGCGTCTTCCGTGGAGGCGTCGGAACGCGACACGGGACTGTGTTGCGGACCGTACGCGCCCTCCACAGGCCCGTTGCTGTAACGATACATGTAACGTTAGGATATTCTGATAGGAATGGGCAAAACCAGGGAATGACTAACGGCCGTTCCCAATGACCTATCTATCTCTGGATTTGCTTATTAGAGATAGAATTTTGACATTAGACCCATACAAGTAATGTCAAATTCTTATCTTTAGTAAGCAATTCCGGAGATAGACAGAATATTGAATTCCGCAGTTAAACAGTCACCAATCCGCTGTAACATCATCATCGGCCTTCTGATTGTACTTCTGTGTGCAGCTTCTTCTTATACAGAGAAGGAACGAGTGTTATCACCCAAAGACGTATTAGCGATAATTGGAACAGTAAGAATTAGACAATTTCGCTACACTAGCAGCGGGAAGGGTTATTTGATCATTTTAAAGCTTGAGAGAAAAAATAATTGTCCTTTTTAATGTAAGCCAAGATCTACTGATTAACTAAACAACTGTGTGATACACCCAGCCTTTGGATCCAAGGAATTATGCTCTGCTATAATAATTTATTTTATTCGTCGACATTTATTTTCTTTCGGGTTTTTTGCCAACCATCATGCGGTGTACTTAACGCCTAAGAAACCTCAAATTCAAGATAGATACCTACCTATTCATTACTAGCCCAGCCACAGAACATATAAAGGAGGTTAGAAAGGAAATAGTTCCCGATTTGCATTAGAACGCGTGTCGCCGTTTGTCTCCCACTCTTTAACTTCACTGCATGTATGAGTGTAATTCCTACGCGGATTACGCACACAAATAAACAACACGCACTAACATCGTGAGTTTGCTGTTGGTTGTCACACTAGCGCAATCACTGCGTTTGACGTACACTCATACACGCTTAAAAGCTCATGTACGTTAGGGCGAGAAAAAGGTCGAGTATAGATATCGATAACATATATCGATAACTTGTAATCTTGCTACTTACTTTACAAGTATTGTGGACTTCTGTAATGCACGTCGTGAATAATGTATTCATGCGAATATAGAAAAAATAAATAAAAGTAAACAAATAAAAACAACGTTACTCCATTTTAAAATCATTTTTTTATTCATTTTCTACATACATAT